>NQII01006043.1:111941-136277 GCA_002778355.1 Clitarchus hookeri
AATTGGTGTTGTCCCGCTTATTTGGAAATATTAAGCTTTTAATTTTATGTCTCAGAAACTACTTAACCGATTCACAGCAAATTTGGCATGTAAATTAAACTATGTTAGGACATGTATAAATATGCTGCATAAATCGATGTGACGTATTTGCAAAATGACACCCATGGAAATATTTTAGGATTATTTTGTATATTTACAAGAGTTAGCTAACAAATTTTTACCAAATGTTGTATGCTGAAAGTATTTATTACAAGTATCAAATGTAAAAACACGTAGACACTTGTCAGACATTTTGTAATATAGAGCAAACTTAAAAACTAAATTTTATGTCATTTTTTGGGAAATATACCACCGATTGTTACCAAATATTGCAAACATGTAGCACTACGGCAGGTCATATAAATTGTTATGGTTTCAGTTTGTCAAGACCATACTTTCAAAATGAGGGTCATTTTATCATTTTATGTTGTTATGCTATACCTACGAAACCATGTAACAAATTTCAACTTAACTTTGTAAGTTGACAGTATGTATTATAACCATCAAAAATGTCTACATACAGTCTCTTTTTCCGGCATTTTGTAAAAAAACACTACATAATTTTGGTTTTATTTAATCTCCGGAAAATGTTGACCGATTAGTCCTAAATTAGGCATAGAGATATATTTCTGCTGCAGGCCATAAAATGTTATATATTTTGAGTAATTCTGACGTTTATTTTCAAAATGGTGGTAATATAAAATTTGAGCTTGCTATGACATATTTATAAAATCATGTAACCAATTTCAATGTAACATTGTATGCTGGCAGTAAATATTATAAATANATAGCACCACATGAAATATAGCTTTATGATGTATTTTGGAAAAAATCAAATTTTTACTACCAAATTTGGCAAACAAGTAGTACTACGGTAGCACATCTAAAGTATCAATGATTCATATTTTACATAAAATAAAATATATACGTTCAATTGCTAACGGTAGTAACTAAACAAAACCGACAGCTACCACATGATTCAGCAGCTGTACGCGTGCAGAAGATAATTCACTTAGTAAACAAAGTAAAACCTAATAAGTCCGAGGATGACAAAGAAATAATAAGAAATTCACATTCTCCATCAGTAAGTCATAAACTTATTGTTATGAAAAATCATAACCTATATTATATGTAACGAAATACAAAACATATTCTTAGGATATTGTGCGTATAAATGTAAACACAACTTAAAATATACAAAAAGAATTAAATACATTTTCATAAATTAATTTTGGAATAAAAAATTTCAATTAAAATAATGGTATTTATTAAGATTCCAGTGTCATTAGAATACTTTTTATTTGTAAAAAGGAGAGGGAAATGTAATTGGAGAAATGTTAAGATTCTGAAATAAATTTTTAACCTTCACCGTTATGACTTGTTGCAGTGTACAGTATGTATGCCATCACAAGAAATATTTTTAATTAGATTTTACACGGTAAAGTAACTTATTTTTCAAATATAACTAGAACTGTGTGAATATTCATCTCTCTATAAATAATTTAAAATCCGTAAAAAAAAATAATTTAAATAAAAATGTTTATCTTTGTTTTTTATTATCATTATTCTTCAATATGTTCACTTTATTCTTAGAATATATAGATAACACTTTTAATATACCCGTCGAACTTTGCAGATTTAACGTAATGAAATTCGTTTTTTCACCAATGATGGTAAGAAAACTAGGTAAATGAATTTTTAAATTTTGTGAAGTTCAATTCATATTAAACTTTCTGCAAATGTTTATACCATATATAGAAAAGAAGCTACGCAAAAGTTGTGTAAAAATTTAGAAAATAATTATTCGCTTTGTATAAATTCTAACCGCGTTTATGATTATAATTTTATATACATATAAACGAAAGCTTTACAAGAAAGGCGTGAGCTAAAACCAAAATCCTTCTTGCCAAATATATAACGTTTCTTCCATTTGTGAAACTTGTTTCATAATTCATGTGTATATATATATATATATATATATATATATACATATATGTGACAGTTAATATGACGTAAATGGATACTCACACATGTATAGTAAAGTATAAATATGGTTTGCATTTCAGGAGTTTTATCAGTTATACCGACATTTAAATGTTAAATATATGCAAATTTGCTAAACGAGATGTTTTAATTTTTGTAATCGTAATCCAAAGTGTTGCCAGTGTTGGCAGACACCATCTAAAAATCTAACACCGCAAAAATTGTAACTCTATTTTGTAATCTATGAATTTGCCTCATTAATCAGCGCGAAGATCTTTGTTCACTAGAATAAATATCAACACAGTTTACACTTTTCATTCTTGGAATAAAATATATTTGTTTGGCTGTATATATATATTATATTTATAATATATAATATATGTACACATATATATTATATATATAATTTTATGGGTTGTATCAAACCATTATTCCACAATCAAGGTATGGTCCTAAATATCTTTTAGTGTGATTTGCTTTAAAATTTTGGTGCTGAAGTGACCACATAGATATCAAAAACCTGCAAGGCACTTAATCCATTTTTGTTGATAAGCGAAATACCCGGTAACTACTAGGTTTTTGGAATTGCACTGTTAGTAAAAAGCAAAACTCGCCTAGATGGTGACTTGTGGTGGGGGAGGAGGAGTTTATTGGTGAAAAAACTATTTTAGTTTCTTATATATTTATATTTATATAGGCTTTCCCTTCGACGTTATTAAAAGGAAGATTTTAGAAAACAAGAACATGTGCTATTCCATGATACATCTTCCCATCATCTTGAAAGAAAAGTATAAATTTAAAAAAATTATTTATTTTGTTAAAAACTATTATTTAAATTTAAGGAGATATAGGAACCTCAGTAACAAGTAGTTCGCCAAGATAACTTTAAGATTTCGAAGTTTACTTTGTTCTTAAATGGCATGCCTCATTTCTGTAATGTTTTCGCCTATTTACCAAGAATAATGCTAAATCACTTTGGCATCAATACAACTTTTTTCTTCATATGAGTAAAATTATTAAGTAAGTAAAAGTTAAGTCAACATGTTCTCACTGAATACCTGATATTCAAGTTATAACAAGTTCCGTGTGGATTCGTCAGATCAGCGAAGTACTTAAATTCACTGAATAAGTTATAAGCTGTTCAATGAACTCAAAAGTCAAGTTTTCTTTCGCAAGCAATTGGAAAGGCCAGGCATTCCGCAGAGCGAGGACTCGAATGGGAGAACTGGAAGTGCGAGGGATTTTACTTGGAGCCATTTACGTGAACACACTTGGAAAGTGCGTTTCCAAGTAGCTATATCTAATTCCCCGCTACCGTTACGCAGCGCAGTTCTACATGCTGGAGAGCTTAAATTGCCAGCGAATGTAAAAAGCAGGCTATTTCCTCTTGTTAACCAGTTAGTGTAGAAACAGTTTACGTTTGTGACGCTGGAAAATCACAATTTAACTTTCATCAATGTAAAGTGTAAAATTTTACAATACCATTCATAACTGCTGTTTAAAAATTTCCGCTTCTGGTAAACAGATATTTTGTGATTTTTGGGTTTGTACCTTCGTTGCGTGAGATGAAAAATCTAATGTCACATTAACGTATTTGTTATATACGTATAAAATAAGGTATATTATAATATCTATATACTAGCCTTATTTCGCCTTCGTTGGAAAATAAAAACCAAATCTCAGGAACATGCACTAATATATTATGTACTAGTGACCTGGCCCGGCTTCACCCGGGTACAATTTAGTTTTTAGTTTTTACAGTGATACCAGCGTGGATGACTACTTTAAAATTTTCTTGAGGCAGGTTCTCTAAAGCGGTTTTAAATGTGTTTATCAAGATGATGTGTTCATGCAACATTCTTTGAATTTTCAACACAGTGTCTCTTTCAACTCCTTGAATAAATTGGTGTGGCGTTTTGTTTCAATTTCTTCGTTACAAATGAAATATATCTGCAAGAATTCATGCTCTTAATTGACAGTTGGAACAAGATAAACTATTCTGATAAACTTGTCCTTGAACATTAAACGTTGGCAAAAGTCCGGGCATTATTATCTCTCTGTCAACTCCAAAATATGTGATTTGGAAACATGAGTTGTAGTTTCTGATTATATTTAAAAAGCGCCGTGATTCATCAACGTCATACAAAAAGAGAGTTTTCGTAGGCTCTTCTGTCTCATCAAGTAAAGGAAGGGAAACTTTCCCGCTAGAACAGCACATCCCTGTGGTCTCATCTTTCCATTTCAAAGCGCTACAAAACGGGCACGACTTTTCCATGAGACCGATAACAATAAGCCTGTCATTCTTATAATAAATTAAGGGATTGTAATGAAATGCCGCGTCATTAAATACAGACCGAGTGTTTCTTTGAAAAGTTCGTCGACGTTCCCCTTGGAGTTCCGCGTTTGCGATTCTTCTCGCCTGTGACTGTTCAGGTGTTTCGGATGCCCTTAAAACAGCCTGAAGTTCTGCTTGTTCTTCCAGTCGTAGTTGGGTCTAAACAGGCGTTTCGGAGGCTCTTAATAGGGCTTTACGCTCAGCCTGTTTATCTAAATGCAGCTGCGTTTGTTCATGCATTTCTGAAACTCTCAAAGCGGCTTGACGCTCTGCCTGTTCATCCTGATAAGAGTTGAGTATCGGCAGGAGTTGCTAATATCCTGAGATGTTCCTGGCGTGCGGCCTGTTCTTCGAGCCTTTCCTGAATCTGAGCAGGCTATTCAGTGGCTCATAAAGCAGCTTGTCGCTGTGCTTGCTCTTGTCTTCTAAGTTCAGCATCTTCTTATTCCTAAACAACAAAACCAAAACGAAAAGCTAATCAAAAGAAACCAAAAACAAATGCAGTCAATTGAAACTATTTAAACGCCATATACTGTAAATTTTTAAAAACCACAATTGGTATATCGTTTAACATAGAATGATAAAAGGAAATTACATATTGAGTAAATTTTTGAGATATTTTCTCGCGATAAAAAGTAGCCAATATCACATTCTAGCCCTCCAACTGATTCTATGCAATAAATTACGTCCACATGTTGCTCGGTTGCGACGGTGTATGGTTGACGTTGCATTGTTATTCAGTCTGTGTACTTTTTTATTTTCCAATAAGAATTTCTCCGAGGGAATGAGATATTTTCTCGGAATAAAAAGTAGCCTATGTAACTTCCCTGCCCTCCAACTATCTCTGTGCCAAAAATCTCGTAGATTCGTTGCTCCGTTGCGACGTGAAAACAAACACACTTTCGGATTTATAATATTAGTATAGATATAGGCTATTGTCAGTAAAGTGGCCGTTAATTAATGCCCTTACAACAACATTAACTACTAATAGTAAAAAAATGTATAGCAGCTTTATGCGTTAACTTTTGAGAGTGGTGAAATGTATACCATATGTTTATCAGGCAGTGTTTATATTATTAAAAAGCGGTGGAAAAATAGAAATTTGCTGAAAGGAAAAATTTAGCAGGGCCTTAAAAAGTGCTTAATTTACCACGAATAGCCTATAAATCAAGTCAAATTTTCGAATTTTCCCGTTTTATAAGCGATAACAGTTATTATTAAAATAAATTTTAAAATCCATTAAAGAAATATATTTTACTTATTAATACTCGTTAAAGAAAAGAAACCTGGTGATTTTAGAGGAGAGTTTATGGAAATAATCCGGGGAAAATTGCGTTGAATGGTAACATAGCTTATAACAGCTTCTATGGTTAGCAAAGCGTACTTGTTATAGCATATTCAGAGACACTAATTAGCAGGCGGTTCACTTATGTTTAAATTCGCTTTTAAATGAGGAGTATTATGAGCGATTTTTATAAAACTTAGAATAAGAAAACGCGATTTACTGCATAAAGAACAACGCCAGTATTAGTGCTTGATAATCATTTCACAACTTACCAGGTGAATATTAAAATATATTCTACATAAAGACACGTTATTTCATGTGAAGCGTTAGTTAAACTACAAACTTACAGGAAGCCCCGCTTGGTTTCATGTGGCAGTTTAATAGAAAAAAATGTTGTAGTAAAAAATATTTAATTGTCTTTTATCTGTTACATGTGGGATATTTATCTTCCTTTTTCTATTTTTCAGTATCTCCCACAACCTCCCAAACCCAACCTCAGCAAATCGCACACGAGGAATCTGTTACATGAAGGAATGGGAAGCCCGAAATTCAAAAATCACCTCGCAGATCACAATAAATAAATTATGTGCCCCCACTTTGCTTCCATACTGGCCAAAAGTGGAGAACTGTTTTAAATAACTTAAAAAATGTTATGTATATATAAAAAAAAATATCTAAGGATTTCATATACAATGTTGTGGCTCTTATCGCTTATTTTTTCTATATATGACGCCCTTAAATTTTTCAGTTACAAAACACTGATAGTTAAATTGCAATAAAGTACGATATAGCCATTTGTTCCCATGTATGTAATTAATTTTTTTTTTAAATAACTGAGAACGCTTCTTGGTCGCGAGGAGAATCGTGTACATTCTCAGTACTTTCTGTTTCCTGGATTTGTTGTGCACGCCTGCCATTGAACTAGCAAATAAAACATTCAAAATGTACTTTGAATTGGAACACCGCTATTTTTCAACGATTAAAATAAAACTGGCTCTAAGCTTAGTATTTTCACGCCACCAATTACAAAGATGCACTTTAAAATAAATGCATTCAGTAATTAACTTTCGCACTGTTACAAAGATATCCGTCACACATTCAATTATTGAGTTCAAACAAAAATATGCTAGGGGCGCGCCATTACCTGTCACAATCTTATAAGCGGCGTATTCAATTAACCAGAAGTGTTCTCTCAATGACCGCTCTTATTATTCTGCTGTGCACCTAATAAAATCCCAAGCCTTTAACAATTGAAAATGCAGTGTCATTAAAAATTTTCTTCTAAAAATTGCATCAGAAATTAATAATCTCACAGACCGGACCTTGCTTCTTGAAAACATCGGTTACAGAATCCTTAAGAAAACAGCGGTGACACAGCCGTTTATAAGGCGAACTTCAGGGGCAATTAATGTCACTAGTCAGCAACGTTCCGGGAACTAAAGGGAACATTTTATTGAAGTATTAATTTGTTGGTGTTGAAATGTGCAGAACAATGATCCCACTCGTCCGTACCAGTACATGTCGTCGCGGATCCAGGTTTTGTAATCAACGCATTCAGCTTTGATTTCTTCCTGGTGTTCAATTTCTTAAAGAGTTTCTTCTTCGGTAAATTCCTGATTTTTTTCCACAGCGTGCTTCTACTTTTGCGTTGGATTCTGCCGCTGGTGTGAGTTCATCTCTAAATAGAATAAAACAAAGTCGCTTATCCGCGTCTGTCTGTGTATTCGCTTAGTACTTCTAAACTACTTGATGGATTTTGATGCGGTTTTCAACATAATTTAGAAAATTTCTTGAAAAAGGTTTTGGGGTATAAAACATTTATATTTAATGAAAGGATAGTAGAGAAATGTTGAACCGTTTGTAATCAAGTCGTAAAAAACCGCTATTAGGGCGCTTACATGGCTTGCGCTGACTAAGCCATAAGATATACATCGATTATTGTAATACAGAATTGTAACTCTCAAAACGGTCTACAGAAAAGTCCGGGATAACATATGTTCATCTTTTAAGGATGACCCAGAGTAACCATTTTTGTCTTTCAAAGTATCGCTGTAAAAACTAAATTGTTACCGGGCGAAGCCGGGCCGGTTCGCTAGTTTCCTGTTATGCTTTATGTTGCTTCGCGGCGAATCTCTGATGCGGTGCTGCGAAGTCAACTGTTAGCGTAGTCTCTTGTCCCAATGACAGGGAAACAGTTTACATGGTTGGTACAGCAGCCATATGGATCATAAAGGGGCAGGGAGATGCTGTTCCAGAAGAAGAATGTTCATTAGAACGGGATAACACAAAACTGGGGTTGAATTTCACCTCTTTATCCCGCGCACAGGGGTTGATCGTTCAGCTGTCTCGCCATCTCCTAGGGCTAGAACTTCCCGGGGAGTTGCTTTCGNACATGGTTGGTACAGCAGCCATATGGATCATAAAGGGGCAGGGAGATGCTGTTCCAGAAGAAGAATGTTCATTAGTACGGGATACCACAGAACTGGGGTTGAATTTCACCTCTTCATCCCGCGCACAGGGGTTGATCGTTCAGCTGTCTCGCCATCTCCTAGGGCTAGAACTTCCCGGGGAGTTGCTTTCGNATCCCGCGCACAGGGGTTGATCGTTCAGCTGTCTCGCCATCTCCTAGGGCTAGAACTTCCCGGGGAGTTGCTTTCGGACAGATAGTTTTGACGCTCACGTTTCGAATCATGTTTCCTTTGAGATGTACACGCTCGTGAAGGGAATTTCCTTGTATAGTATATTCCAGGTTTCTTCACACATTTTGATTCGAACGTTTGAAAAATCACCCCGTGTATGACATGTTTGGTTTCTCTTAAATACGTCATGCATTACAAGCGTTTTATACTCGCTTGAACATAAAGGTAACTTATTTTTGGTTAAATTTAAATTTTACTTATAGTTTATTTATAAATTGTATTATTTAATTTTTAATTAATACTAATTAAAGTTTTCATAAAGTAGGTGTGTGNCTTATAGTTTATTTATAAATTGTATTATTTAATTTTTAATTAATACTAATTAAAGTTTTCATAAAGTAGGTGTGTTGGTAATGCCTAGTACGAAATAGTTCTTATGCAAAATATGATAACACTAAGTGCGTACGAATACGGTGAGNGTGTGTTGGTAATGCCTAGTACGAAATAGTTCTTATGCAAAATATGATAACACTAAGTGCGTACGAATACGGTGAGTTGTCCTTTTAGAGTGATTTTCTAGACTTGGTTAAGTTTGGTACGCGTGGGGTGGAGGAATATCCTGGAAGCAGAACTTTATAAGGGTTGCAGAAAGCTGGAAGTAACCGATAATGAGCTGTATACAATATTAAACTCCTCAAGGTCAGGTCCGATCGCGAGGAAGTATTGCGACGGTGCGATGGAAAGTAAGTAGCCTAAAACAGCCTCGCGTGTTCTCTGTTTTCTCAGAATTTTAAGCGATATCTACGGGATTGTAATACAGCAATCCGTTCAGGAAAGATATAGCATTGTCGCTATATTTTAAAACGTTTTACAGAAGAAAAAATATTGTAAACATATGGCCACTTACAGCTATTTTGGCTAAATTTAACACTTAACGACCACATTTATGTTGCAATAAACCAAATTATTAATTTGCAACAAAATATCGACTTTCAGTTGTGTCATGAATAAACATATAAATATTCCATCGTTAAAGAAAATATAATAGACATAATATAATGAGACCCATAAGACTTCTAGGGTGCCCTTAACATGTGGTTTTTTTATGGAACCGCTTGGGAGACAGTTGGTATGCGAAGTGGATGGATTTGTAACACTTTTCCTTCCTTGTGCATATGGTTGGTTCTTTTTACCAGGATCGTCGTCGCTTGTGGCGTTATACAAGACAATTATCAATACGTAAATATACACCTCACAAAACGTTTGGAATATTTTGAGATGAGACAATTTGGGTGGTAGGAGTGAAGTACAGCAGTTATTTTGTGATCAACAGAAGACGCATTAAAGAATTTAACGTGCCTGGAACAAGCTGAAAACAGCAACTTGTAATCGTCCACAACCTCCAGAAGCACTTCCTTATATCCTAAGAGCTGCCCAGATGGAACGGGACCTTCGTATTGAAGATGACATCAGCACATTGATTGCAAGCATGCCACGACGTGTTAGGGACCTGTACAATGCACATGGAGGCCATGCACGGTACTAAGCTGCAGTGGGAAGAAAGAAACCCTCCCTAGTCAGAGAAACCATTCAGTTAATTTTAGGGGCCACGGTGGCGGAGCGGTTAGACTGCTCGTCTCCCACCAAGGCCAACCGGGTTCAATCCCCGGCCGGTTCACTCCGGATTTTCAAATGTGGGAATCGTGCCGGACGATGCCGCTGGTCGGGTGGGCTTTCTCGGGACCTCCCGTTATCGCCACCCCCTCATTCTGGCGCTGTCGGAAATATATTTATTTATCTTTACTAAATGACTAAATTCAATATAAATAATATTTAATTCGCCGTAAGCAATTGGCTGTCACTTATTTAATTAGCGAATTTGTTTCGCTGAAGCACCTAGTGCTTTTCCACAGATTCTAAGTGGAGTCATTTGTACTTATTCCAGGAGGTGAACTTTCACTGATTCCAATTTAGAATATTGTGTTCCATAGTTGTACCTGAATTTCTGAATATATGGTTATTATATGTATTGTAAACCCTTTCTATATTTTTGAATTTGCGAAAAATATTTGCAAATATAAACCCAATAATAAGCCAAATAGGCTTAACAAAATGTGTTGTTTCCTTGTAACTGCGTTTAGGGATTTACGATAAATTCCAACTCCCAAAATATCTAGTTGGCCCACATACAATTTTTTTACACAGATCTATCATCTGNGGATTTACGATAAATTCCAACTCCCAAAATATCTAGTTGGCCCACATACAATTTTTTTACACAGATCTATCATCTGAATAGTACACTTACCACGACTGTGGTTTACAGTGAAGTTTTACCAACTTCGGCGACGTATAACGTTCGTGGTCACATTGAACATTATGGCCAACGGGACCTTAATTCTCGACAAGGGCATTGCCGGTCCCTGCTCTCCTGATTGGTGGTTCGCGTGTTTGAACATTATCCAATGGAACACCGCGCTGGCCCCTTTCACACATCCCGCAGTAGCAGTACAAGGGTTCACCTCAAATGCCGAGCTGCCAGGTCATTAAAAACACATCACAATTAGCGTTTTCTTGACGTTACACTGTGCAAAATTTAATTTCTCAGTCTACACTAAAAGAAAAGAAAATGAAATATACAGAATTTATAAGTTGTACTAATTTTTATTTATGTAAATTATTTATGAAAGAAATTCAATATTTTTGCATCTTATACTACTCCTTGATCTCATTTCTGCTGTATACGTAAAACTAAATTACTTGCTTGGAGGTTAGTTTTAGAATATTAACGTCCTTGCGTCGCTTAGTACGTTATGCCATGAAATCGTATTTCCTACTGTGATAGCTGGATATGTGTACCATTTATGTGGAATACTACAGCTGATTAGTTGGAGCCGAGACTACTTATTCACGCTGCTGTTTGTTAACACGAAACGTAGCTCTCGTTCGAGTCATGGATCCTTCTAGAAACGTTGGAATAGTCTTGTTTAAACCTCGCTGTTAAATACATCTAGCAAAACGAGAGCTCGCAATTATAATATTGTCCCGTATTTGCAGCCATGCCGCACTAGGTACGGCCTAAGTACACCAGCGTGCTACATGAGCCAGCATGCTGGACCAGTTTTAAGAAATGTATATAGAGAGAGTTCCGGTGATGAAGCTGGGTTCAAAATTGCAATCATGACACTGACTATACGACATAGTTCGTGTAATTGATTCTCAACTGTGCGAAACAGGTCGTGTACACGAGAGGTCCTGACATAGTGACTTAAGGGAATCATTTTATTTCATTTCTTATGCACACTCATGAGGAAACAACCTATCATAGCACAGCAGAAACATTTCAACGTAATTTTTTTATTTAGCTTTAAAATATAGGAACAAGCCAACTCTTATAAATCCCTGTCAATTTTCAAATCAGTATCAGTTTATGCATATAAAGAACAGACCATACATCAAATCATCGTTTACCAACACTGCCAACTGACATAAAAGTGGCCACAAAATTTAAATGGCTAAAAATATAACGTAAGCATTAAATCGTGGATCAATTACGAACAAGGCATTTGGTCGTGCGCAATGTTCTGCCGTTACGTCCTCTGCCCTGTCCCTATTTTTTTTTATTGGTGAACCCACCATTAACTGGGGCGTGGAAGGACAACAAGAAACACTCTCGACCAGCTGTGAGTTATACCCGTCTTCTGCTGCTGTGGGTGGAGAACTGAGGATGTTAGAACCGCCGCTGTAAATACAGTGAAACCCCCTCCTGTTGCATTCTGAATGAGGTTAGCTTCGCAAGACAATGCAAGCACTGATTATTTTCCCGAATTACTACAATGAAACTTATTTTATTTTGCAAGAGAGGTGCAATATTAAATGTATTGCTTTCGTTCAGTTCAAAAAAGAACATGTTGTCATATTTGAAGGAAAGTGGTTGACTAATCCAAATATTATGTTTTTACATTTTGTTTACAAGATTTTGTAAAAGCTTTTTCAAAATTTTAATTTGTCAAAAAGGAGTGATTTAATAGTTTATTGTTAAATAACAGTGACAGGAAATTATTGATTCCTTTATAAATCTCACTTTAGGTGTAATAAGTTAAACAGCAGTATAACATTAATAATCTAAGCCCATATGAATAAATAGGAACATTTACAGTGCCGCAAATTTTTTAAAATAATTCTTAAATAAATGCTTGCCCAAAGAGATTGTCGCTCGCAAACGAGCATGGACGTAGAAGTTGTGGGGGATGTAACACTAGAAGGGGCCTCTTTTAAGGACGAACCCCCACCGGAAACGTATGCTCTCAACGCCCTTGTTGCTACTGAGCCTATAAAGACCTTCGTCCTTTGAAGATACTTCCTCCGCCTTTTCTAGTATAGTTTTGGTGCTACACAAAATGGCNCTATAAAGACCTTCGTCCTTTGAAGATACTTCCTCCGCCTTTTCTACACAAATGTTTTGGTGCTACACAAAATGTCTCCACTCTCGCACAGGGAGAAAAATAACCAAATGCTAACCACCGTTCCTTTCCTTTCTAAAGGTCAATTCTGCATTGATTTTATCATGCAGCTTGTCATGTAAACTTCTCGTTAGCTCTACGCCAGATATTTTACAAAACCATAGCTCTGTTTACCTTGGAGTTAAGGCTGGCTCATTTTTTATAACAAGTATTGCAGTATCCCCAAATATGCTATATCTGCTATCTAGAAAGGGTTCATTTGCACATGTGTATATTTGCATACACAGACACGTAATAAATTTTTTAATGAACGATTCTCATGTTTAAAACATTTTCATATATTGGCCAATAACAACCTCACCTTGTTCCTAAACTGACACCTGTTTCCGCCGTTTAAGGAGAATTGGGTCGAGTGCGCATGCGAGGTACACAGAAGAGAGCCAGTGCGCTCCAACACTTGGCTGCTTTCCTGCCAACAGCACTGTCAAAAACAATGTGGACCGTTCTCCAGGTTGCAAAAACTATGTGTGTAGATAGGTTATTTAAGGTGTTTGTAAGTACTATTTTACTAACCTTTAATTAATGCAACTAGAATAGTCAATTTACTCAAAGTATTTTATTCACCTAAACGTCAGGTCCGCAAAAAAAAATTCAAATTCAAACAAACGCGTTGAACCAGATGATTATGAATGTTGCAGGCCTACTAGCGATGGGTGAGTCAACATTGGTGAGCGAGTGAAGAGATTTGGGTGGCTCTAACATCGAGGTCTTGAGAGCCCAAATCAACATTGGTGATATGCCCAGAAGAAAACGAGGAGGTACTGTAGCAACTGTTGAATCTGCTTTCCTATACATAGATGCAAATAGTTTTGATAAATTCCTTGACGATGTAACGATTCGCATGTTAATTTAACTGTGATGTGTTGTGCGGTAATTATTTGCTCATTGTTTTAATCACTTATTCCAAATATCTGTAAGCGGTAATGATACACTTCTACTGCAAGTACTGTCAGAAACAGTGATTCAAATATATAACCACGCACACATGCATAGACGCTACACGTACATTATTTGTGACATGTGTGATATACATGAATATGTATGTTTATTCATACATTCGCAGATAATACTATTTGCATTATTGAAATTATGTTCAAACACTTTAAATACAAAGAATAAAAAAGGCATTTTAAGCATTTCTGTGAGGAAACCTGGCATTCTTGCCATGTCTTGCCAAATTTTCAGTAATACAGTTGTTTGTAATAAAAAAATAGGCTCTCAACATGCCAACATAATGGACTCTGTGATTTAACTTGGTTTTCACTGAAAAAATAATAGAATAAAATGAAATAAAAATAATTAAATATGGCAATCTGAAAAGGTCAATGTATTTTAAAAGAGATCGGACAATTTTCTCTCATAAACATTTGTGTTGAAAATCAACATTATTGAGTGAATGAGCGAGTACCAAGTGTTGAGTTGCTTTATCTGAGTAAGAAGGTAAAATTATGAAAGGATGTAACTAAGAAATAAGAGTAGGGCAATGCACATAAAATTAGGTGGCAGAATTGTAGCAATTGTTGGTATGTTGTATATTCTATAACAAAATAAACAGTCCTTGAGGAAAAGGAATACGTTGGGGAAGGGAGGATAGGCCAAAACTCGCGCACACAGAAATTATTTTCACAGGAGTGAGTAATTGTAATGTCTGAAGGAAAGACGATGTGAAATAATCGAAAAATATCACGAAGAATCGAACGTTGATAATCAGAATAGATTAGTGGGCTTCTGGAAACCAATTCATTTAGAGGTAATGAAAAGCGTTTGTAAATACATAAATTTACATTAAATTATGTAGTTTTAAATTGATAGGAAATTGAATTTTATTCTGAAGTAGGTCATACAAAACTAATAGCCTGAAGTGAATATCATGGATGGCAGTAATCACAGATAAACAGAATATAATTGAAATTGATTTTTTTTTGCTCACGTCAATATATCCTTCAACAAAGCTCATTCTTACAAGTGTGTCACATTTGTTGAGAAGTGACAGCATGTGAAAAGTCAGAAGGAAATTACATGAACGACTTGTGGCCTAAAGCGATTATCAATGGTGTTATTAACTCTCAAAAATTGGAAAGCAACTAACATTTAATTTAAAATATCAAAAACTATTATAGATCGGGGAAAACCAATTCTCGCAGTGTAGCAGAAAACGGAAAAATTCAGCCCCTGTGAAGGTATTTGTACATGAAATCCCAAGTTTGAAACGAAGTCGGGTTTGCTACTCTCAAATTACAGTAAATGTTGTAGCACTGAGCATTTGTTAAAAATTAAAGACAGTTAATTTTTCACCATGTTGAAATGTAGTATAACGTTCATCTTATTGGAATACTCTAACCCGCTCCATTGCAAGAAAATAGCCCCAAATTAAGGCTGGCTGTCCAATTCCCCGAAGGTAGACAAATTGTGCGACAAGTCAGAGAGTTAACAGCGAAAATATNTAATTAAGGCTGGCTGTCCAATTCCCCGAAGGTAGACAAATTGTGCGACAAGTCAGAGAGTTAACAGCGAAAATATTCCTTTGTCACTCCAGTTTTGACGCCAGGGTGATAAGCAATGAACATTAACCATTCGATTCCTAGTGAGACGCAGTTTTGAAAATACTGGTCATTGCACAAGAGATGAAAAACCAATTCACAATTCTCAGTTTATATTAGAGTATTTTATATTTTTACTATATTTTATGATTTTGGAATGGATAACAGGCAATTTGACACCTCGAATTACTTATTATTCGTTTTTAAATAAATTAGCTGATTTTAAATCCTATACTTTTGGAAAATATATTTTCTCAATCTTATATGCCATTGCATCATAAGTACCTATTAATAATAATAACTTTTAGGAACGTGAATACATTTATGGTACCGTTGAAAATATTATTTTGGCCGTAATGCAGATTTTTGGTAACATTATTTCAGATAACATTGGCGATGTCACTAAATAGTTTTCCTTGTGATACCGAGTGGTATGTGTGAAATGCGTAAGTGATTATGTGAGCGGAGTGTGAATGTTTGGAAAGACGTAAGCCCCTGCTAAATTGTTATGATAAATACATTAAGTATTAGTAATGTATGTTTTTATTTTATTTTGGTAACAACAATTTCATTAATAAAAACCAAATTTCGGCGTGATTTGTAATTTTCGAATGTTCTGGTACTTTCCAACTGCGTAGAGTAGATTTCCTTGTATTTTCCCTCTGCAAAATGACAAGCAAATATTCATTTCGGTAAATAAATAGGCGTACAATATCAAAAGCAAAAAATGGTAATGTTTNTGCAAAATGACAAGCAAATATTCATTTCGGTAAATAAATAGGCGTACAATATCAAAAGCAAAAAATGGTAATGTTTTGTGATTACACTAGATAACTCCATTTTCAAGATGAGGGTAAATAGCCTTAATTTCCCAAGATCCGTGCAGTTCANTTTGTGATTACACTAGATAACTCCATTTTCAAGATGAGGGTAAATAGCCTTAATTTCCCAAGATCCGTGCAGTTCAGCGTAATAATTCAAAATTAACTTATTTTGTTAGCTATAGCTTTCATAAACTGTTATCAACACATTTAACACAAAACTAATATTCAGTAGCTTTAAAATTAGTATCGTAGTAATTATTTTTAATATCGGGGTCATCTACTGCCCTCTTGCAAAGTAAAATTTCGCTATACATTTTCTGTGCCAACTGTGTGTAAACACTATTCGTATGAAATTTACTTGATATTTTCTCATGAGAGATTGAATAAAATAAAATTAAAACCGTTTAAAACATCTCCATGTATANTGAAATTTACTTGATATTTTCTCATGAGAGATTGAATAAAATAAAATTAAAACCGTTTAAAACATCTCCATGTATACAAATCTGATTGGAAATCTGTTGAAACTGGTCAATTGGAATCAGTTAAATTCGTTAGATTATTTTAGTTGTTTGTGTTCACTAATTGTACAGTGATTTCTACCGCTAACTAGTTAATTACACTGGCATGATTTTAAAAAGTATGTGCATTCCGCTGATAAATCAGCAGTTAACAGCTCGTTAACTAAAGTTTTCATAAGAATATTTCCACTGACCGAAATCACTTCAGTTTTAGAGAGNTGAAATTTACTTGATATTTTCTCATGAGAGATTGAATAAAATAAAATTAAAACCGTTTAAAACATCTCCATGTATGCAAATCTGATTGGAAATCTGTTGAAACTGGTCAATTGGAATCAGTTAATTCGTTAGATTATTTTAGTTGTTTGTGTTCACTAATTGTACAGTGATTTCTACGCTAACTAGTTAATTACACTGGCATGATTTTAAAAAGTATGTGCATTCCGCTGATAAACCAGCAGTTAACAGCTCGTTAACTAAAGTTTTCATAAGAATATTTCCACTGACCGAAATCACTTCAGTTTTAGAGAGTAGACTAGGTCTGGTGAAAATCGTTTTGCACCGTGTAAAAGCAGCTGAAAGTAGAAGTAGAGTAGATTACTGTCGAACACTGCGTTACACTGTATAATATGCAGTGTTTATTTAAAAGTATAGGCTATTCATGGTAAAGTGGGCACTTTTGAAAGCCACTTCATTTGGAATAATAATCAATAAATGCATTTTATAGTAGCCATAGATGTTAACTTCCGATTGCGGTGGAATATACACACTATATTTATTAGTTGCATGGCAATATACATTAAAAAAGGTGGTAAAAGTATCAAATATGTCTGAAAGGAAAAAGTAACTAGGGTCTCAAAGTGCTCACTTTACCGTGAACAGCGTTTAGTATAGAACATGCACTAGCAAGAATGTCATTCCTATATTTACAGTCTGATATGTGGTATTATTTCCAGCCAATGTATAGGTGAAAAATTTCCATTACAAATTGGGAAGTTTACCAGACATTTTGGCAGTGCATGTACTGCTAATTAATGAAATCTGCAAATAGTACAGTCGGGATCACTGCTTCATTAGAAAACACTGTACTTCCACCCCAGTTGGCTAATCTAAAATATTAGTAAGTATAACTCCACTGACTGAAATCGCTGATCCAATTCTAGAAAGCATAGAAGTTGTTGTGCTGAAATAGTTTTGCTCCGTGTAAAAGCGAAGTAAGGCGGTGTTAACAGCTGCTAGTTGAGAGGCTGTGCGTCGAGTGCGTGAGTCAGCGGGCAGCTCGCAGCGCGCGCGACGAATTAGTTAAAGCGCGACGGCCGTGTCCGAGTGCTGATGAAGCGAGGGCGGTTCCTCCACCTAGGCGGGTGTCTGCACTGGTGGAGGGGATAAGCCCGGCGTGCTACTAGCCTTAATCAGGCATTCATCATCGCTTCAAGTGGCTATTAAGCTGCCAGCAGATGCCCGCGCGCTCTTCGTTTCCTGTGCACACGTTTCTTACAAGCACTCCTTTTTTTCAGTTTTTCACTGCCCTCGCCTCCCACCTAGGTAAACCGGGTTGGATTCCCGGCTGGGTCACATCCCGGATTTTCGCACGCGGGAATCATGCCGGACGATGCCGCTGGTTGGCGGGTTTTCTCGTGCATCTCCCGTTTCCCCCTAACCTTGCATTCCGGTTCTTGTACATACTCACCTTTCTTTAACCTCATGGGCTCTCAAGAACAACTTTAACCTTTTCATTCTCACATTAGTTTATAATTTTTAGTGTTGCAAATGCAAAATTTTATGATGTATGCTGTACTTAAGCTGGCAAAGAACTTGCTTCGTTATCACAGCCAATAAGCTGTAGTCTTTATACTTGGTGCTCAATGATACGAACCAGTCATAACGCAGCGCAGTAGCACGGTTTACGAATACCTTAGTTGCCCCCATGGAAGATCATTGGGCACTGAGCCTTGCAAATTACAGTACCGGTCAGATATAAGCTTCCTGTGCAACATGTTGACCATCGTCTGCAATTGCCATGAAAGGGTTTCAAGTAGCCTTAATATCTCTGCACCATTATTTTGTCTGCTACTTGAGTTTCGTAGGCGTATGGTGTATGGTTCTCAGACTTGTGTACACACCGCTGTAATGATTGCAGAAATATTTCGAGGAGTTTATTTTTTAACAGTCACCACGCACATGATCATGGGCACGTTGTTGCAAATGAATGATACTTGCGGCCGGTACTGTAGACAGCGAATCTTCAGAGCCCAGTACTTTGAGAGTCTTTGTTGTGGCCAATCTGATTTGTGGAATTTTGCACGCCAATTTTCAGGAACGGTTAATGCCAATACCATCGAGCACGCAGCACGTTGTTCATTGGTTGCAAACACAAATACAGCGAACATCAAAAACTTATTAGGCCTACGTGGTTGCAACACTTGAACTTGGAAATTAATGTGTTACCAAACCGTTGAGAGGGGGCTGGAAAAAAAAATTCATAACTGTTTCAGGTCTCCTTTAATTATACGGTTACATGTGTAACATACTATGAACTTTTTTATGGGTACTGTACTTAAGGTGGCCAAACAATGTGCAGAACGTCGAGAGAAAATGACGTATTTCAATACTTCTCTTCGAGCTTGAGAGTATATTCTATGTCTCTCAACGTTTCTACCCGTTTTTTGCATGTCTTACCACCTACTAAAGTATATAACATAAGTTACGAAACATGCTGTATATATACCGGGTGAGGTACATAAGGCAGGCCAGTTGAATAGCACCGCCAACTTCGGTGGTAGAAGTAAATGTTTCAGACAAAGTTTGCTTCCGTCCAATGCGCTAATAACTTGATAGTGATTATGTCCCCGTACGTGGACGGGTAAAGAACACACTATCGTGAACCACGTTAATCTAAATGGAATTATGGTTATCATTAACACCCCTCGACAGTGCGTATGAATATGTAGTAAATATGATTACATTTGCTGGTCATTCAAGATCGCTGAAGGTCAATGACGAAGCAAAAGGCGCCGCCGCACGGAAAAAAGGGCCGACGTAGCGCCGCCCTGTAGCTGAAGTTTGTTTAAACAAACGCCAGCCTCAGACTACGCATCCTCTGTTACTTTATTACTATATTAGGTGTTAAAATTTGGGCCTTTTGCATTGATACATATACTGTACATCGATTCTGAGCGGACAATACCACACGTTGAATATTATCTGAAATTTTCGCAGAACAAGCTCGTGTTTTAAGGCCTTTCTGGTATTCGGGAGTCGTCGGTGGGTCTTTGTCGACCATTTGCTTTAATGATTCCCACAGATAAAAGTATATAGCCGTTAAGTCTCGGGAACGTGCAGGCCATTTCCTGTTTCAATCTGACCTATCCAACGACCACCTAAAGTTCTGTTAAGAACCATTTATTACATCATCATACGCACTGTCAAGGGGTGTTAACAAAAATTATCATTACTTTTAAAGTAACGAACTTCACCTTTGTATCTTCTTTACCCTCCCACGTACGGGATAGTTATCACTATAAAGGTATAAGCGTCTTGGACCCAAGCAACGTTTGTCTGAAACATTTTCTCCTATCACGGGAATTAGCGGTGTTATTCAGGTGGACTGCATTAGGTATCTAACCCGGTATATTATATACTAGCGAACCGGCCCGGCTTCGTCCGGGTAGAATTGAGTTTTACAGTGATACACTAATAAATATATTGGGAAAAAACAATTCATTGATGCGAAAAAAGAATTATAAAAATATACTATATTTTCCTAGGTTTTTAACTGTTTACGGCAACCCAAAAGGAAGGAAATATTTTTAACCCAAAAGTCAAGAAGTACGGTTTTTTTTTTAGTGCATCTGTGCAACTATCGCATATTTACCAAATTTCCGCTTTCCAGCGTCGATGTATGAAAATAAAAAACGTGAGTTTCATCAAGTTGTAGGTTTAGAAATAAGTGTACCTACCTATGTACTACTTTTTGCGCTTGGCTGAGGGATCTTAACCGACAACCCAAGTTAAGCAACGTTCCCAGCGGCAAACATTTGGATGGGTGACCGTTAAGTGGCATAAGATTTGAGCGCTTCCGGGCTTCGGAGGGCACGTTAAATATTCGGTCCCGGTTGTTATCGATTGATAGCAGTCGTTAAGCCATTTCAAAGGTCCTTGGGCGGTCTGATAAACTCTGACACCAGAGGAAAAAAATATTTCGGTCACATTCCCAGCCATTGCAGAATAAGGCTTTGTTGTTATTCCATAGGAACCGTACAATTTTCCGGGATAAAAAGTATCCTATGTTCTATTCCAATATCTAAAGTACCTACATACCAAGTATCAACAAAATTCGTTCAGCCGTTATGGAGCTGAGTTTGGTCACGTTCCCAGCCGTTATAGAACTAAGTTTTATTGTTATTCCCCAGGACCCGTACAATTTACCAGGATAAAAACCTATGTCCTATTCCAGGACCTAAAGTTCCTACATACCAAGTTTCATCAGCATCCGTTAAGCCGTTATGGATCCGAGTGGTAACAAATATACACACACACAGACTTTCGCATTTATAATATTAGTAAGATGTGTGTGTATATGAAAGAAGGCTTATCAGTTACACCCTTAAATTCTTGTTGTACCTATACGTTACGTAGGCTCAACTCCCAACCGTCGAGCTGAAAGACCAGGCTACATTTTATTTCCCCTACACGTTACACTCGGTGGCACCCAATGGCGATTTAGCCACCCAACACACNTACACGTTACACTCGGTGGCACCCAATGGCGATTTAGCCACCCCACACGCCAAACGAATGGTGCATGTTGTTGTTCCGTTAAATGCGTCAAAAAATAACATGGTATTATAAATTGAGATTTTTTTGTAGTAGTACACACATGATGTGCAACATGTTGTTTTCCGGCGAACATTCGCAGGCTTACGCAAATAACGAAATGAACTTTCAAGCATGCTGTTAAACAGGACTCGTTTTGTTCACGAACCTCCTTTGTCCCAACAAGAGAACCTCTGCAGGCGGTAGCCAAGAAGTTTACATAACTAGATAAAAGTAACATCGAGTCCAAAAGGAATGTACAAATATCAGTAACAAAGTTCGCAGAGCACCAAGAAGTTGGTGTCAAGCAGACATACAATTAGTTACTGATGTTACTAATGAACCTACTTTCCTCTACATGGGGGCAAATAATTTTTTAGGAAGTTCCTCAAAGTTTAGATGGTAGGTAGATCTTGAGGTCTCGTGTAAGATGAAACCAGAAACATATGCAACAGTTGTGAAACCAATAGAAATACACGTGAAAACCCTGAAAACCTTCTATCATAAACTAGCATGCAACAAAACTCATTCAGAAGGTAGAATTCGCAGCATCAACTACGGATCTAATCATTTTGATATTTTGGTAGATAAGATTTACTGAAATGAAATATTTACAGGTCCGTCATTTTGAGAACAAGTGCCTGAACCACGTACATCACGTTATTGAACATGGTCTACCGTAGCGCTACTTGTATGAAGTATTTGGTGTAAATCAGTTGATGGTTCCCGAGATATTCTCATTTAGTGCTACCGTACAAAAATTCCTAACAAAAAAGGGGAGGGGTGTGTATATAATGCTTCTAATATATACTGTCAGCATACAAAGTTTGCTTGAATTTCATTAAATGTTTTAACATAAATCACAAACTTATCCGAATAACTTATATGTTTGCTATTTTAAGTTGCCGTGTCTGACCCCATGTAAATCGTATAAGTTTCAATAGCCTTCTGTAGAACTGCTGGTGTACGAAATTTTATCGAAATCAGTTTAATGGTTCCGGAAATATGGCAAAATGTTGTATTTTCTCACGTGGCACTGTTCTTACAAAAGGCAAGCAAAAGAGGCTCTCTGTAAGTATACTTGATGCTTCTAATGAATACTGCTATCATAAAAAATTTGGTTGACTTTGGTTGAATTGTTAGATATTACATACCAATTTATATTACTTATGTTAACGGCATTTAGAAAAAAGCATGCCCCACAGAAAATATGTAAGTTTTCATGGCCTGCCATATCACTAATTACAAGTAAGTTTTGGTGAGAATAAGTTGATTGGTCCCCAAAATATGGCGAAAAACCTCAATTTCTTCATGTGGTAATCTTCATAAGTTGCGGGCAAAAGGTTATGCAACAGCATATTCCATGGTCGTTATAGATAGCGCCAGGTGTTGTAGATGTTCCCTTGATATTTTTTTGGAGACATATGACATACAGAGGAAACAGTATTGAATAATTTTATTTCAAAACATGTGACAACATAAATTTATATGGACAAGAAAAGTATACCAAGTCACATGAATTTGGTGCGAAGTATACAAATGTCTCCCAAGAGAAGATATACAAGCTTAATTTTGCGTGTAGCACTATCTTCCAAAATAGTGGAAAAAGAGATTATATGTCGGCTTATTTAACGCTTGCAAAGAAACTGCCGGTATGAAAAGTTAAGTTATATTTGGTTAAGTGGTTTCGAAGATATGGCATACTTAGCTAAAATTGTTTATAAATCCACCATTCGGAAAATTAATGTCTGACTAACTAGAAACATATACATTTATATGGCCTACCGTTAAAATTCATTAAAGTTAGTTGAAATTTGTATAATTTTTTATCATTCATATAGAATAGTAAGCTAAATAATTTATATGGCCACCATTTCGAAAATAAGTGTCTGACAAATTCAAAACTTACACATCTCCATGGCCTGCCGTAGTGATACTTGACTACCAAATTTGGTAGAAATCTGTTGCTTTGCACCCAAATATGACATAAAATATTTATTTAGTCATGTAAAACTATCTTAGAAAATGGCGCAAAAGATACTTAGTATATACATAGCATTCTAAGCTAAAATGTATGTATTGTCACCATTTTGAAAATAAATCTCTACATCGCCTTCTGTAGTACTACTTGTTTGCCAACTTTGCTAGGAATCGGTAGGTTTTTCTCGAGATGACATAAAACTTAATTTCTTTATTAGGCGCTTTCTTCCTAAATGGGCCACAAAAGTAGCTATGTGTTGGCATACATTATGCTTGTAAGAGATACTTTAGCACACAAAGTTTGGTCAATATTGATAGAAAGTTATGGTAGTTATAGAAAATCATCCTATAATATTTGTATATTCGCCATATTTTAAATATGTTTGTAACATTTTTAAATACATTTGTTTACATGACCTTCTATAAAATTACTTATTTGCCAAATTAGGTTGAGTAGTTTGAGACACACAACATAAAATATGAATTATTTTATGTGTTTCCAAGATGGAGGCCCATCAATAATGCTCATGTTTATTTTTAATGCTTAAATTATGCACTGTCAACATACAAAATGTCGTTTAAATCTGTTAAATGTTTGCCGAGATATGACATAGCACCCCAAATATTAATATGGCCTCCATTACAAGAATAAGTACCTGGTGTGGTTAAAACCTATAAAAGTCAGGGATCTTTGCTGTGTACTTAACGAAGACCGAGTAAGGTTACATAAGGTTCACATAAGGTTCACTGGTTCAAAAGTGTTAAGTGTGGATTGACACACACACACACACACACACAAACGGACATGGCACACGGGTACACAAACAGGAAAGTGATTACAGAATCCTCTCT
>NQII01006044.1:5168-27359 GCA_002778355.1 Clitarchus hookeri
TTTTCCTGAATTTTCTTTGCTATAAACCTCACGGAGCCCGAGACCTTTCCAACGAATGCAAAACCGTGGAAATCGGTTCGTGCGTTCTGGAGTTATAGCGTCAGGAAGGAAAACCCGACTTATTTTTATATAGTAGATTATTATCAACTTGCCGAAAACTGCTAATACCAGATATCGAAAGACACATTTAATATCTGCCTTCGCTTGGCATAGAAATTGGCGGTGACCTTAAATTATAATTTACAGTATGCTCGGAAATTGCGGTTTCATTTACCTGCTTCAAGTTAGCGTCTCAAATCTTATGAAAACATTCATAAAATAACCAAAATCCAGGTATTTTCAAATAAAGTTTCAAGTACCTGGTTTTGTTAGAAAGCCAGTCATATAAAAAAAATTTCCGGAGTTAAGTTATGGTTATTAATAATTAGAAAATTAATAGTGTTTGAATCTAATATCTATTCTCAAAAACTAAAACAGACAACATTTCTCTCTTGCATTTTAAGTAGGTATATTTTTTTTTAATTATCAATTTTTGTCCTTTATGGTGATTCTCATGGAAGGGGAAAATTTTAATAACATTCTCCTCAGACCATTATGTTTCTAGTTTCCTCTTTATAAATAGTTTCGTGCCCACTTTCACAGTCAGTTTTACAGTTTTAAGCTATGGTTACATTCAGTGAGGAATCTTCAAAAGTGTTTCATTTGAAATCTTTTACTATCACAAAACATAATAACGCAAACGTAAAATATTCGCCTATTTTGAGGTAGTTCATTGCAATTTTTTACAATGTAAAACACAATGTTGACGTTTTCTCGTTCATTCGTAAATATTTCTGAAAATGTTTGAATAGATTGGAAAAATTCAAAATATTTTACATTTTTTTCTGGGCATAAATATATGAAATGGAGGCAGCGGCCTGACTGAATATGCCGTTGTATCGCCTATGAGAGTGAGAACAGAGAAGTTGGTAAACCCTGGAAATATATAAGGCGCATATTACAAAAAAACAACAGCATTCATAGTTGTGTTAGTCCTAGAGTATGCTGTTTTCCTATGAGAACATACACTGAAGAGCCAAAAAAAACAACTGGTATAGGCGTGCGTATGCAAATAACAGAGGTATGGAACCAATCAGAGCAACGAGATGCGGTTGGCAGCTAGATCGGTTACTGCTGCTACAATGGCATGTTATCAAGATTTAAGTGAGTTTGAACAGGTGTTATAGTCGGCGCACGAGAAATGGGACATAGAATTTCTGAGGTAGCGATAACATGCGACACCCCACACGTCGAGAGTTGCTACCGAGTGGCTTCAGGAACACTCTTCTGACTATAGACACTTCTATTGGCCACCTAAATCACCAGACATGAACATTATTGAGCATATCTGGGATGCCTTGCAACATGCTGTTCAGAAGAGATCTCCACCGCCTTGCACTCCTATGGGTTTGAGGACTGCCCTGCGGGATTCATTGTGTGAATTGCCTCCTGCATACCTTCAGACATTAGTCGAGTCCATGCCACGTCGTCATGCGGCACTTCTGCGTGCTCGCGGGGGCCCTACGCGATATTAGGCAGGTGTACTAGTTTTTTTGGCTCCTCAGTGTATATGTAAAAACTTTGAAGTTATCGTTGTAGTACTCGCTTCGGAAAAGATGAGCTATGATTGGCTACCGGAACACGGTAGGAACAGTATTCATAGTACCGTGCACCAATGAAATAGTCGTTGAAAAGTTTACACAAATAGCCCGTCTGTCGATTGCTACAAACAGCAATAAGCAGACATTGTTTGTGCAAGCAGACAGTCCAACCAGTAATTCAACATGTGAAGATATTCGACAAACAAGCAGAGATGTTACACTGTCANAGAACACGGTAGGAACAGTAGACATAGTACCGTGCACCAATGAAATAGTCGTTGAAAAGTTTACACAATTAGCCCGTCTGTCGATTGCTACAAACAGCAATAAGCAGACATAGTTTGTGCAAGCAGACAGTCCAACCAGTAATTCAACATGTGAAGATATTCGACAAACAAGCAGAGATGTTACACTGCCATACACTCACCTTCAGTGATAGTTCTCAACAGCGAACCAATACATCATCGGTTTTATGACAACTAAGCGTGATAAGATGTTACATATCGCTGTATTGCATAAAACGCAAGAATTAATTATAGCTGAGCAATCATTTCTTTAAAGCTACGATGTCTTTCTTCAGCTCTCTATCACGTAACTTTCATTTAGGGCTCGAGGAACTCTACATACAAAACATCACCAAACTATGGGTGTATCTAGGTACACGTGTAGCAATGCTCAACACCGACTTTCACGTGGCTTTGGCGCTGTTATCAGCTCTTTTATGAGAGTGGTTCTTCCTAACTTTCCTGTAGTACTTGATGTCCACTTCGGGAATAAATCCCCAAAAGTCTATACATCAGCACCAGTCATTGCGACTTGAAGAGTTGGAGGTAGTCGCACATCCTGGACGGTACTTCAACTGCGCCGTGTACGCTAAGAATGTTGCTGAAGGGCGAATTTCCCATTAGGAAGCACCTTCATGTCACCTCTAAGAGCAGCAATCTCCACAACTACTTCCCTTACTTCCGCACATGCAGTTTTACAAGTGACATTGCATTCGCGTGAACGGACAACGAGAAGGTTCCAACCGTAGCTCCAAACGAAATTTGACAAACAGAATAACCAGGTATATTTTCTGTCCGAGTTTCACCAATCGAGCAGTCTCAATACACTATAAGCCTGCCCCCAATAACTCTGTTAGAAACTTTGCTAGTGCTTTGATTTTGCTAACAATAAAAATGGTGTACTACAGTTAAAACAAAAAAAAAACCAAAGAAAACAGGTTTTTTTAATAAGTCGGTAATTTACAACGATTGAATATCTTAGGATTTTCCCCATTATAACTATGTTCCTGCAATGTAGCTGTCATATCGTTTATGGACGCATTCTAATAAGTATACAGTTACAATGGTTATACGTAATGGTCTGTTTCGTACAGCAGATCTACTTACTATCGGAGTAACAGTATTTTCGTCGGGTTGTAAATTCAAATATTTCCACATAACTGCAGCTGTCGATAAGGTGTTTCTCCAAAGCTAAAATGTTAAGTAAATGGTGACCATGCAATGATGAACCATGAATGCGGTGACTGTTATATAATTGTAATTATGTATTTTATATTCTTAATATGGTTTGTAATTATGTAACGTGAATCGCGATGTGAAAAGAGAACTACAACAAAAATATTTAACATTAGGACCGTAACAGAGCGCTTATTCCGGGGAAGAAAAAGAGAATTTTGGGGTTTTGAATACTACCTTAATGGTCTTCTATAAATAACCGTACAAAGTATATTTCTACTTCTACATCACGAGGTAAACAAGTTTAAAAGTGTCTACTTAATGGCTATCTGATAATCTTTCCAGGTGAATGCTACAATAGGCTAGCTCCTCAGTACAGACCTTGGTGGGTTACTTCTCGTCTCCTGACAGTAAGAGCTACTCACTCCGCCTCAGATTATACCGTTGCCTGCTATAATTTACACATATTTAAATAACGCTCTTAATTCAGACAAGATATTCAGTGCTTATATTTAAAACTAGTTTATGAAATTATAGTTAAATTGAATGTTGCACACTGATACTATTAGAAAAATACATATATCTGTAAGTCCTTACTTGTTACTTTGATGCAGCAGGTAGCAGCACGCTTGTATTCACCGGTAAACAAACTTTGCTATGCCTACTTACGATAAGTACGCCGAAGAGAAGGCATGGAACTTAGTACACCCTTACCAGATGCACGCTGCAAACGCAATATCACGTCGGCTACCTTCATCATCTAGGTCTCTTCAGAGGCTGTGACAACGTTTAATGTTTAATCGTGGGAAGAGTTGACTCTTTGTTATATTTCAATAAACTGTTTATGTCTCATACTGGATATAATTCAACTTTATCCATTGCCTACAGCGAATGGAAAATACAAACACAATCACACAAGCACCACAGTCGAAGAAAAACCTCAACAGATACGCAACAAACAACTACAAGAATGAACACGTATATTTAATTTAAAAAACTGTGGCACGCTTAACCATATATTGCCTGGAACTCGACTCCGGAATTTTAAGACCACGTTAATTAACTTCAGCACATTAATTAACGTCTACAAGATATTGGTAAACCACATACAAAATCCAATAAAAAGCTAATCCTGACAAGCAAGTTTTGCTTAGTTATCGAGTAAACATGTTACCAGTGTGAAGTATTTATGATGAAGCATTTCTGACGTCATATATTTGTAAATGCTAGTGCAACGCAGGAATGTTACATTAATGCATTGGAGAAAAGCAGCGTCGGATGAAATCATATAAAGCAGAATTCAAATAGCCTGTTGCTAAATATGTTTACATTGTTCCGTTCGGTGAGAGATAGTGAAATGTAATGAAAATATTCTATACCAAAATATTAAAAAACGCTGTGGTATTTTGTCATGTTTGTTGTTGAATGATATGTGAGACAGCTCAGCTGGCTGATCTGAAAATAATAGCCTCTTTGTCATAAAGGCAGGGGTTGTAAAAGCAAATATTTCCACTTAACTGCAGCTGTCGATAACGTAAATAACTCTTCAGACATAACAACGTTTTTCAAGTTAAATGGCGAAGTTTTGGTCCAAGTGTTGTGATTGTTAGTGACTTTAGGCTGTTCGTGTAGATGTTTTAATTTTAATTTTGATACATAGATAAATTGATGCATTTTTTGTTTTTTTTTTTTNAGGCTGTTCGTGTAGATGTTTTAATTTTAATTTTGATACATAGATAAATTGATGCATTTTTTGTTTTTTTTTTTTTGTCATTTACTTTGGCTGAATAAAGGGAACAAACATCAATAAGATAAGAGCAACAAAGAATAGGCATGTTGTGGGAATGAATCTATCACGTGCAAATGTAGTTATAATACGTAATTCAAACAAGGTTTTTCCGGACGTTTTAACCCCACAATTTCACATTCTTTCTCAACTAACCTTGGATTATTGGTAGGTAACGTAGAACACGACTTATCATCGTAGTAATTGCATACTGATTAACATATTATAGTGCCCACCTAACCTAACAGTACCTTACCCCACGATGTGTGAATCACTATTTTACATTTTTAAACTAACCTAGGATTGTAGCGATTTTAACTAACCTAGGATTGCAGTTATTTAAAAGAACGTAGGATTATAGGGTCCCCATCTAGTCTGTGATTGCAGGGTGTTGATCGGAGATTCGATTAATATTGTATAATCTTATATTACTTTACAACCTTACAATCCTAGGTTAGTTTNATCACTATTTTACATTTTTAAACTAACCTAGGATTGTAGCGATTTTAACTAACCTAGGATTGCAGTTATTTAAAAGAACGTAGGATTATAGGGTCCCCATCTAGTCTGTGATTGCAGGGTGTTGATCGGAGATTCGATTAATATTGTATAATCTTATATTACTTTACAACCTTACAATCCTAGGTTAGTTTAAAAACGTAAAATAGTGATTCACCCATCGTGGAGTTAGGTTCTGTTAGGTTAGGTGGGTACTTATGAACAAATTATTCGTACGTTAATGCCCCTAGTATATTCGTGTTGTACGTGATTAGTAGAGTCTAAATATTCCACTTTTTGGGGGTTTTTTTTCTTCAGAAAAGCCCCTAAACTTAATTATTACCACGAGCTCTTCTCTTTAAGACTTAACATTTCAATGGAAAATGAGAGAATGAGTGTTATTTTACAGTTGAGCCCATGAGCTTTAAAGTGATGCTAACTACGTTCGTACTTGCTGACACGTAGTTTGAGTGAGGTGTCCTTACTATAGCGTTCATATTCCCTGAACACGTCTCTGCCTGGCACATAGCCTAGCACTCTGTAAAGGTCGTTATATCGTTTTGGTAATGTGAGCGAATGTCACCTCTACGCTCTCAAGACTACTGTCTGATTTAGAATTTTATCGTGGTATTTATGTTACACCAGTATAACGTTTTAGCCAAACCCAAGACAAACCATTAACTGAATTTATTTATATTCGTCATTTTAATTTGTTATAATATACCAACGATACCACGTTATGTCTTATCTGCTAAGCACGTGTGGTGGTTCTATCCCGTGTTGTGAAATGCAGTAATTCTGCAAGGTTATATAAGATTCTAATTGAAAACTAATAAATTTTATTTTAGAGCAGCTTGGTATTAACAGAAGAAGNTCTGCAAGGTTATATAAGATTCTAATTGAAAACTAATAAATTTTATTTTAGAGCAGCTTGGTATTAACAGAAGAAAGAAGGCATTTTAAAAGAAGGAGTCTTGCAGTATCCACGTGCATAAAGTTCACATTATTGTTTCGCCGTAACTGCAGGTACGTTAAGTCATCGCGTCCACAAGATGTCACTACGTGTCACGACATAAAGAGCATGGGAGAACGCGGCCAAATTGCAGTGTTCAGCTCCTTAATAATCAATACAGGTCTCTTGTCTTCACGTCTTTTGCGCAGAAAATAAAGTTAATTAGTTTTGCCACGAACTGAGCNCAGGTCTCTTGTCTTCACGTCTTTTGCGCAGAAAATAAAGTTAATTAGTTTTGCCACGAACTGAGCTATATATTCCATTATATATTGCGCGGGTATGCAATATTCATGCACAAAATAATTTGTTTGCGAATATATCCCTATAAAGTAAGAATTGTCACGTTTTATTAGCTCACTTATTTCATTATAATGATACTCTTTTAGAGGCAACACTTTTGGCGCTACCAGTACCATGGCTGTAAATGCACAACTATTGCCAACCTAATGTGTAANCAACACTTTTGGCGCTACCAGTACCATGGCTGTAAATGCACAACTATTGCCAACCTAATGTGTAATTGTACTTATAAAGTTTGCAGGCACATTTCAGCCTCTTTCCTTTTGTTGTATACTCCAAATTATTAACAGTATGCCAATGAGCCGTTATCATTCCACATACCAATAGCTCCGTTCATACCTTAACCACGGTGGTGTAGTGGTNACAGTATGCCAATGAGCCGTTATCATTCCACATACCAATAGCTCCGTTCATACCTTAACCACGGTGGTGTAGTGGTCAGCCCACACGCTTCCCAACTTGGCGATCCGGGTCCGAATACCGGCCGGGTCGCTTTCGGATTTTCGCATGTGGAAATCGTGCCGGACGATGCCGCTGGTAGGCGGGTTTCCTCGGGGATGTCCCGTTTCCCCCGCCCTTACATTCCGGCGCTGCTCCATACTCACATCACTCCACCCTCGTCGGCTCTGAAAACCTCGNCCGTTTCCCCCGCCCTTACATTCCGGCGCTGCTCCATACTCACATCACTCCACCCTCGTCGGCTCTGAAAACCTCGATATCAGGAGGAGCCCAAATCTCTCCGCTCCGCTTAACGCATATATTATTATTTATTTTGAATTAGTTTTACCTGAAAACATTTTGTATTTCCTCACATCGTTTGCTTAACCATCGTGAAGTGAAAACCGATCAGTGCAACATTCCGAAGAGGAAACTGAGAACTTAGTGTTAGAAGCTTAACTTAAAACAAAACTAGGGAAGACGAAAGTGGTCGAATGACGTGTTTACATTTGGTTAATGATTACTCTTACATAAATAGGTGCGGTTAATTAATATTCTCGATGTAACTAACGAGAGCACTAAGAAATATGACGCACGTCTGTTTTGAGAATGAACTCCGTGGAGGATCATCTATGCGGAACAAGTAGATGATTGTTAAGTTATTCCCTATGCTCGTATTAAGGTATATATTGCTCAGGTTGGCAATAAGACGATGTTCCTTGCGGTAAAATTTGGCATGTGGAAAATTTCCGCTGCAACGAGCACTGGCGTTCCAAAAAGGTCGCTTTTGAGCTGGCGGTAAATGCAGTTCTATTAATTGTTGTGTAAACCGTTTGTGTTTGGTACAAATTTTGGTATATACTTCCGCAGTCAAAATATTAATCCCTTATTGTAACTATTATTCACGCCCTCCAATGGTGTTTACAAGAGTAAACAGTAAAAATATAAAGGTTTGGCACAGAGCACTCTAACTAAAGTAAGCATACTTTGGTGAAGAAATGTTAGGAGTTGAAGAGCGAAATAAATACGTAGCTGTCATCACAAGGAATTCTTCGATCTAGTTACCACATTTGAATAAAATAATAATGCGAGCCAGTATATTCCTACTTTAGTGTGTAGCCAGCTCTCTCAAAATAGAGAGTTATTGTTACAATGTGTTTTGTCCATGCAGTGACTGTGTTATGTTCTTGGAAGTTTTTGCTATGTAAACTGATTTGAATGTGACCGTAGCTCTTTTAGTTAGACTAATTTAATTTTTACCAATTTTATATCGTTGTTAATCCAGTTTTGAATAATCTACTTTTATCATTATAAAGAATAAGTAAAAGAAAACTATGAAACTGTAAATTAAATTATCACTATTAACTTATTTACTTATGTAATAATCAATAGCAACCATGAAAATGTAACCGTTGTTACATTGTGTTCTTACCCTGCTCTAAAATATAATATTCCCACTCCAAAAATATATTGGGAAAAATTACCCAATTTTATTTTAGATGTATTTCTTTCAAAGTAGCTCATTTGCAGCTTAAAATCACTTCTAATGTAGTTAATGCATTTGAATGACACTTTTATAATGACTTTATCTTGTGTTAATAGTTGAAGTTAATGTTCAGTAAAATCGGCAAGCGCAATGAACGTACAGAAATAATAAACTATTTTACGTGTTCTTGCGGTACTGGTATTTGAAGTACGGTGCATTTCAATATTTTGTTTCACAAATATTATCTTAATCACAGTAAACTGCGACATTTTGCTTGGATACGCAAATAAACACACATTTGTCAATAAATTGTTAACTAAAAAACGCAGAGCTGAAAGCAATTTTGTGTGAAGTTATACATTTCTAATGAATGTCAGGAAATGTGTTAAACTTTTGGTGATATGCAAGAAATTTTAAATCATTTTTGCAAACGTCAGAAAAAGAAGCCGAGTCGTCAGGATAATTAAAATGCAATCAGATCGACTTTGTGTGAGGGCAGATAAGTTTGCATATTATGGAAACTTATCGTCTAGGATTACGTAACTTTCCATGAACACGCATTATTCAAGTTGTAACTAATCCTTGCGCCTGTCATTGCGGTGTAAGAACATGTTTCTAGTGATGTACATGCAGCTACTCACCAGCCACACGACTGCGCTAGGACTCGTCATAGTATCTTCACTGGCAAGGGAGACTCGCGTGAGTTCGCCAATGTTGGTGTTGTGCTGTGGCGACCCATCAACACCGCAACAGCGATCACCGCCTGCTTACACAACATAATGAACTGCTGAGTGAACGCTGCATCACACAGCAAGAATCAAGCATAGTTCGTGAAGCGCACACACATGCACATGAAAATACACTTAATCAGCAATTAAGTGGCCATTTAAAAGAGAAATACAAAAGTCGAGGGTTATCGACAAGCCAGTTGAGACAAGACACGGTTCGTCGTCGATTATTGTTTACAAAGCTGAAACACATGTCAGAGGCGTTGTAACCGCTAGGCGCCTGCAAACATGGCACTTGACTATATCATTTAACAGGCAGGAGTTATTACCAGTGGTCATGTTCCTGTAGTGTCGGGCTGGCTTGTTTTAATTCATTAATGAAAGGAGCATCACGGCTTCAGGAATTCCACAAAGAATCACCACACTGGGAATGTGTCTAGGGATACCATTGCTATGCTCAACAAAGCCTCTTAGGTTGCTGACGTCACACGCTTTGTTGCGTGGAAAGTGAGTATGTTGGAATAATCATTTCATAAGTGTGATCACAGTTTGTTAATGCTGTAGGCAGTTAGGGTTTTGTGTCTCACCAAATTTTTCTGGATAAGGCATTATGGCTGAAACTTCTTTTCATGGATATTGAAAAAAAATGCATGCAATATATTATCTATCATATATTGTATTGTGTTCTCTAGAATGTTTGACAGAACTTATGCAGGACTGACAAAAAAAATGCGTGCCACGTGCTAGTGAAACCAAGTCAATATTGGTGACTGTATGACAAAGAAAGGGTTTTAGGGGGGGGGGGAGCAAGTAGACAGTCGGCAAGAAGCCTCGTATGAAGACACTCATACACGCGCCTTATCTCACGCTGCAAACGCATTTTGGAAAATGTACAGGAAGCTTATGCCCCTTTAAATAATTCTTCATTCTGTGAAACTATCATACTTTGTCAGTAGATTGAAGTAGTATGTGGATAACGCGAGTTGGCTGGGTAGCTGACCTGGGTTTCTGAAAGATCGCTCTTTCAGGTGTTCACACTTGTACAGAATAGTTCGAAAACAAGACTGCAAATAGGTATGTATTCTCTGAAACGCGTAACTAATCAAACAATATTAATCCAAGATTATACAATAATTTTTAAACGGTGTTTTAAAATATGAAAGTAACCCGCACTCATTGAGTGTTCTCACGGGATAATATTTTCTAAATTCACTGGATGAAATAAACAGACCGTACTCATATCAGAAGTAACCAGAGCAAAGCACATTCATTACTTCACCTTTGCCAGACTCTCCACCGGCCTCTATGTGTCTGCCAAAGTACGGAGAGAATATTTAGCTTACTGCCTGCCAGCAGTACGTGGTCGAAGGAGTTAAGATCATTTATTGTTCTACAACGAGCAATATGCAAATAAGGGCAATGTATCTGATGTTTAAACCAGGTATTAAAAACGTATCTTTATCTTCGTTGGTATATGCATTGCAACATGCCGAGGCAATTTAAATACCAGTTTAAAAGAACGAGGTATCAAGTGGAAGTGAAAGTAAAGAGATCTTACTTGGAACTATAACTGATCTTTGTCATTGTCTGCATATATAATAAGAGCAAGATGCCGCCCCATTGAGGTGATATTAGTAACCGTGATGACGATATAGTCGCCGNATCTTTGTCATTGTCTGCATATATAATAAGAGCAAGATGCCGCCCCATTGAGGTGATATTAGTAACCGTGATGACGATATAGTCGCCGTGACTACAGGTCACCAAGATGCCGCCCCATGGAGTAACCGTGACGACGGTATAGTCGCTTGTGACTACAGGCTACCAAGATGCCACAGTCNCAAGATGCCGCCCCATGGAGTAACCGTGACGACGGTATAGTCGCTTGTGACTACAGGCTACCAAGATGCCACAGTCAATAAGACCAAACCTTTCAAATGTGGCCAAACTTGCAGGGCAATCGCGGAGTGGAAAACCTAAAGGANGCCACAGTCAATAAGACCAAACCTTTCAAATGTGGCCAAACTTGCAGGGCAATCGCGGAGTGGAAAACCTAAAGGAGCTATGTACCAAAACAATATTTACGAGATATTCAAGAAAACACAACTTTGTTATTTAACATTGGATAGAAAATTTCAGATAAACTTTATATTTGGGTGCTATGGTGTGTGAGTGATTGTTGACCAAAAAAATAGCGTTGGAAAGAAAGAAACGTTGTGGAAAATAGCTAAATCCAGTTTTAGTTTCTAATGTAAAAGAGTTATGGTTTGGAAAATAGTTATCACATTCAACATTTCATTAATGTAAATAAAAGGTTATGTTGTGTTACTAAACTATGTTTTTTATAATATTACAGCACTCATTACACTAACTCGAAATATCAAATTAACATAAAACTCAAAAAAGTTATTAAAATGACAGTTGCATACTGTTCGTTCATGTAGAAGAAAAGTATGAAAAATGGATAAAAAAGAACCTATCATAAAACAGAGGAATAATTATTAGTGAACTTTACTACAAGGGTAGAAAATAAGTGCTGAATCCCTTAACACTGCTGGTACGTAGGATCCATGTTGCGCAACTCACTCTTCTTACTTTCTGATGGCATCACAGCATCTATAACATCACCCTACTAGAGAACTCATGTAGGCTCAAGGCCAGAGAAGAAGTGTTCACACTCCCAACTTGGTAAGATCTTCATGCGTCTTTCGGTACTTCGGATGCACAAAGTAATCAGACTGGACAAGAATATTTTTTTTTGCTATCCGAAAGGGAATACGCCCAAGGTAATCCCTGTTAGGTTATTCCAACGATAGTCTCAAATGTAACTCTGCGGTTAATGTTCTAATAAGTTTAAAAATCACAATGGCATTATTTACAATTTTCAGAAAGCTTGAACTGAAATTTATGTCATGAGCGAATACCCAAGGTACCGAATAATTTTCACTTTTTTTTTACCCATTCATGCAAACGTGACGCATAGTTGTGTGTGTGTGTGTACGTTGGAGAGCGAGTGTGTGTATGGGTGGGTGTAAAAAATGAATACGTGTGTAATTTTGTATGGAAATCTCCTTATATCATAATGTTTATGTGTTTTTCATAAAAAAATTTATTTTATTGTTGGCTTTTTTTTTGTCAAAAGCATTTATACATATTTGATATTGACTACTCTGTTAGGTTAACAAAATTCGTAGATTTTAACTGTTTATGCATTGATGTAGCGAAAATTACCTTTTGTAATTATAATTATGTCTTCTTATCTGAAGAAAATATTTCTTGTAATCTGTGGTTAAGTAGAAGACAAGGTCATATGGCCTTAACCTCGCCACTTAAAAAGGATATTAGTATTATAATTATTATGTCGGTACTCGTCGCGATAGGTTGTGCTCAGTATCTGCTCACAAGAGTTTTTAATATGTGAGTGGAAAATAGGGTTACGCCAGTAATTTTTTGCTTTTTAAATAACTGGCAAGTTTATGCCCCGTAGTACAAATACTTGTTCGAAATGTGGTAAGCCCTTTTACGGGAAACAAAAGTTTGCAAAATGCATCGGTTCCTGTGGAACTCGTGTACACTTGCAGAGCAAACCACAATGCAGTGACAGTGAGACATTGGAGTGAGGTGTGTGGGTCTAGTTCAAGCGTGTTTAGTTTTGGATCGCGAGAACGCCAACGTAAGACATCTAGTCAAACAACTCTGAAAAACAGTAATAATAATATAATAACTGAGATACAAAGCCGCGATATGGCAATGGGGCGAGTCGACACGTCATGTACGCAAATGCAAAAAAAAATTAAATAAAGACGATAACATTGTAATATTACTTACTACATTGGGCAGCAGGATTGACCACCTGACAAGTCAAGTTAGTGAGCTTACGGAAGGAAACATTTTACTTAAAGCTTTGATTGGAAGTCTACAAACCCCCCGCGTGGCTGCCAATGTGCGTGATCGTTGTATATAACTTCCGTCCACCAACATGCATGTACAACCTACTGCCAAGTGTAGCCAAGTCGTCAGGATTGGTCAACGATCTGCGCCGAACAAAACAACCTCTCCAAGTTCTACTCCAAATCCACACAACGTAGACATTCAGGTTCCACGTGGAAACATCACGCGGGCAGAGACACTGCGTGGACCGCCATTACATTCCACTGCGCCAGCAGCTGACGCGGAGGGATACGCAGGGAAAAACAGCAGAAGAATCTGCGTCAGCAGGAACAANACATAAACCTTTGTTTACTACAGAATATGACGAATTTCTGGTTTTTTTCATTATATTTTACAGGATTAGATACCTAACTAATATAGATAATATTACGAGAACGTGCTATTCTATGTTAATGGCATAGGTTGACGTGCAACTTTTTCTATGTTTGCTGCCATCAAAATGAATTTATAGTTTTTTTTCTCGAAGTGTCTACTTAGCTATAATACAGACACTGCAAGACTGTACTCAAAACTTACTTGTACTTGCANTTTTTTTTCTCGAAGTGTCTACTTAGCTATAATACAGACACTGCAAGACTGTACTCAAAACTTACTTGTACTTGCAGTTGCCGGAATGTAACCCAATACAAAACAACAAATAATTACTTCAACGGAACACACAGGTTGGTGGTTCTTGACCTGGTATGACGTTTCCTCTGCCAGTCTCACATGACTCGCCACTCATTCTACTTNCACACAGGTTGGTGGTTCTTGACCTGGTATGACGTTTCCTCTGCCAGTCTCACATGACTCGCCACTCATTCTACTCTTATGCTGTGCTGCTTCGTTTTAAATACATCCCGTCCTTACGTCTATCATCAATAGTACCATTTGTTCTCGAATAATCATCTAATTCACCATCCACCATCACGACACTATGCCAACATAAACACACACTCCCACCNATTTGGGCGTCCCTAAATGAGATATCTCATTAATTTCCTTACATCGTTACATTCGTTATAACAAATGTGTAACATTCTTTTATATAGTTTGTTTAGAGATAGTCAAGGTAACGTCAACGAAACTTTTCAACATACTCCTCCATCGACAATTATACTTTATTTATATTAACAAAAGGCCTTAAGGTGTTTTCGTACGTTTCATTGACACGGGTGCAAATTAAGTTTAGTAAAGTACTTGAAAGCTTAGATGGTAGGTAGGAATTAACGCCACATTGACAGCAATACCATTATAGATAAAACTAGAAACATGTAAAACATTACTAAGACAATTATAGTAGTGACTTCCCCGGGATTCTAATTCAGAGAAACTCGTAAAATTGGTATAGCTTGCAATTAACTGCATCATGGGGGTAGGTTTCAGAGCATCAACTTCGGGTCTAATAATTCTAATGTTTTGAATTATACGGTTCACTAACCTGAAATACATACTCAGCCAACATTTTGAAAATAAGCGTTTGAGCCACTAAGCATAAGTTTCCATGGCCTAGGATAACGCCACTAGTGTGAAAAACTTGATGGAAATCGGTTGATTGATCTCCGAGATATGGCATTAAATCCTTATTTTCTTAAATGGGGCTATCTTACAAAATTTCTTAAAAAGAGGCTCAGTGCACGATGTTTGTAATAGATAGTGTGAGCATAAAAAGATTGATTGAAATTGTTAACTTGTTAAATAGATATGCCAAACATAAGAAATTATTTATATGGCCGTCTTTTTTAAAATCATTGCCCGACCCATTGAAATCACGTAACAATACTTGGCATTCTGTAGGTGTGCAAAATTGTGTGGAAATTAGTCGAATTATTCTGCAAATATGTCAAAAGATTCCGTTTACTCACCTGACTCTACTTTGCAAAAAAGTCCAACAAAGTAGGGTCTATGTATTCATATCGGTTTATTGGTCCTCGAGATATGGCATAAAACCTCCATTGATCATGTGACAATATTCATAAATGAAGGGCAAAAAGTTAACATATTAGCACATTCGATTATTTTCATTGATAAAATATACAAAGATATATTCAAATCTGTTACATAGATTCTTAGATATAGCGCACTATGGTATAATGTTTGTATAGGCGCCATTCATAAAATAAGAGATTTTCATTCTTAAAATTTCTTAATTAATATAGCTTACCACAGTACCACTTCTTGGTCAAATTTGAATGAAATCGGTTGATTGTTTCCCGAGATAAGGCGTTAACACTGTATTATTTCATGTGGGGCTATGTTACATAATGGTAGAGAAATTAATCTTTACATAGACAATTTTTATGGATACAACGGATAATGCCATCATACAAATATAAGTTGATATTTGTTTTGTAGATTCGGATATATAAAATTCGGACCTAAAATATCTATATAGCCGCCATTTTTAAAATAAGTGTCTTACATGCCTAAAACATATCAGTTAACATTACCAATCGCAATACTACTTGTTTGCCAAATTTAGTATGAATCGGAAAATCATTTCCCGAGTTGATATAAAAACTTTGTTTATTCGTGTGGCACTATCTTACAAAACGGAGAACAAAAGAGACTCCGTATAAAAACATTTGATGTCTGTTATATATACTCCCAGCATACAAAGTAAAGTTGGAATTGATTCAATATATTAGAAAATTTAGCATACTATGCTTAAATATCTATATGGCCGCCATTTTGAAATAAGTGTATGACATACTTGAAACATATCTTTACACATCAACTGCGGCAGTACTACTTGATTGCCAAATTTGGTAGGTACCTGTCAATTGTTTTACGAGAAACTACACAAAAACTTGATTAATTCATGTAATGTTATCTTACAAAATGGCGGAGAAGTTTTTTGGTTTATTTGATGCTTGTAATAGATACTGTCAGCCTACAAAATAAGGTTGAAATTGGTTTAATGGTACTGTAATTATACCATATAAACATAAAATATTAATATGGCAGCCATTTTGAAAAGACGTTCCTAATAAAGAAAGAGCCTGACCCGTTCTAAAACTTAAAAGTCAGGTGTATTTACTTAGTACTTTATGTGTAACGAGTTTGGTGAAATTCGGTTTACACATTCAAAAATTTAAGGGGTTGTGGGACATACGCACTCTCAGCGCCCCCCCCCCAACCACCCCACACACACACACACAGACCGGAAAGTAATCTCATACGTCTTTCTTTCCTTTGGAATGTAGGCTAAAATTCTTCCTTATGCTGAAACTACATAAACCTTTGTTTACTACAGAATATGACGAATTTCTGGTTTTTTTCATTATATTTTACAGGATTAGATACCTAACTAATATAGATAATATTACGAGAACGTGCTATTCTATGTTAATGGCATAGGTTGACGTGCAACTTTTTCTATGTTTGCTGCCATCAAAATGAATTTATAGTTTTTTTTCTCGAAGTGTCTACTTAGCTATAATACAGACACTGCAAGACTGTACTCAAAACTTACTTGTACTTGCAGTTGCCGGAATGTAACCCAATACAAAACAACAAATAATTACTTCAACGGAACACACAGGTTGGTGGTTCTTGACCTGGTATGACGTTTCCTCTGCCAGTCTCACATGACTCGCCACTCATTCTACTCTTATGCTGTGCTGCTTCGTTTTAAATACATCCCGTCCTTACGTCTATCATCAATAGTACCATTTGTTCTCGAATAATCATCTAATTCACCATCCACCATCACGACACTATGCCAACATAAACACACACTCCCACCAATAGTTACAATAAAATTAATGGTTATTTGTAATGGCAGGATATCTCGTAACTCCTTTAACATTTCCACAATGACTAGACATTGTCACTATACCAGAGAGATCCTGTGACTGCAACCACAGCATTAATTGAGATAGGGAAATAGCTCTTTATTGTCTGCATTGGTGTTATTATTTACCTCATTAAGATAGTAATATCTAAATTTTTTCATATGTGTCAATTTTTGATCCTTTGCATTTTCCTGAAATGTAGCCACCATGTTAACGTGATATCGGAACCTTTTCAATTTGGTCACTGTGGAGTGAGGAATGTAAATTCAGTATCAGTATGAGTAGTCTAGGTATCGCTACAAGTTTAGTATGGCATAGTCCTACCTACGTACAAGATGCGTGTAAACTTATTTTTACACAAAATGTAAAATACTCTCTTGGAGAATGTTTCAGAAGTTTGAAAGGTAACAAACTCTAGCAAACCATTTTAACACTAAATCTTGTTGAATGCGTTGCAAGCAGCCAGCTGCTGTTTTGTAAAATAAGTAAATGTAACTAGCTGCTCGTGTTATTCAAACTATATTTGGTAATATTTTATGTATGTTTATGTGCGTGTTTTCAGCTGAGATTTTCCAGAATTCAATATACGGTTCATAACTGAAATCATTAAATTCTTCCAATTTTGGGAGGATATTACAAAGATGACCCAACAATTTTGCATTGTTCATTTATGAAATTATGTTTTCTTCGTAGAGCTTGGACGTTTCCACCCAAATAATTATTTTTCGCGTTTGTACAGTGTTCAATAATTTAATGTTATTTGTTTTATCATTTAGTTACACATTTGAAACTTCACCAAAATATTTGGCGTCATTGATTTGATCTCCTGAATAGTTCATCATAAATTCTATGCTCTATTGTAAACTGTCTTGTTCATTTGCCAAATTAAGGTGGCCGCCTGGTTGAAGGAATTTTGCACGTCTGAGGCCTAAAAACGCGGTAGCGCTAGGGGCGACCTAGACATGCGCATCACCTCTCTCGTCGCCTCTACGCGCAAAGCACTAAACTGGCGTGCCGTCTTACCGTCGATAACGAGCTTCTATGAGACTCGGAGGAGACCCGACCATTTTATGACGTAATAATAAAAACAAAGGTTTGTTGCACGTCCCTGTTATTTTTTTAATGTTTTGTACCGGACTGTTCGTACTTAAAAACGTCCGTTTGAGCCATTTTCACTATCACAAAAACTTACTTTATAGAGAAATGGAGGAACGTATACAGACGCGTAACGTTTCTTAAATGCTATTTATAAGAAGACCTCACTGAGACACGTTGGACAGTTTTTATAATAAAACGTCTGCTGAAGCTGTGCACATCGTTCGGCGGCACACCCAGGCGGCACACCCAGGTGGTACACCCAGGCGGCACACCCAGGCGGCACACCCAGGCGGCACACCCAGGCGGTACACCCAGGTGGTACTCCCAGGTGGTACACCCAGGCGGCACACCCAGGTGGTACACCCAGGCGGCCACCTTAAGCCTCGTCTCGTCCAGAACAGCCACTTCACAAAATGTGATATTCGCGGGCTTAAATAAATAATGAACAAATATATTAAAATAAAACTAAATATAAAAATATTTCACATTAGTTAACATTTACCCATCTAATTTTATGATTTTCGAATGAAACGTCAGGGATAAAAAAATTAACAAAGTTGTAGCCTATCTCTATGGCAGTTTCAGGTTCAACTCTTCCAACAAATATTTCATGCTTCTAACATAAAAACGTGTCGACCTTCAATCTCCATAACTAAGTAATTAAATGCTGCAGCCTGGAAATGAACAAAGTAATACACCCCTTCAGAAAATTGATTCGTTTAAAGCAGTGGTACTCAGACTTTTGTTTAGGGGGCCATATTAAGAAAAACTAACACCACCGCGGGTCGCACTTACGACAATTGACATAATAATATTTGTGAACATAAAGTAGGTAGGTAATTCTATGACATTTAAAATTCAGAGTGTGCACGGGCATAGGTCAGTCGTTAGCTCGCTACGTTCGCCGTTATATCCCGCAACAGACATAACCTCTCAGTCAGTTTGAAACTCATATCGACGTGGTATTGATGCTGTGAATTATGGCAGGAGTATCTTCAAAACAAAAAAAAAGATTGGCAGATGAAAATTTTTAACGAAAAAAGGGAAGAAAAAGGATATGTAGAATTTCGGAGATTATTGCCCGATACATACAAAACAGTTCTAAGTTGTGCATTATTAATTTTAACAATGTTCCCTTCCACATATCTTTGCGAAGCGTCTTATTGCAAAATGAAGTACATCAAGAATATGTACAGAAGTCGCCTTACTGATAAACAATTCGACGATATTGTGAGAATTGCATGCAACACAAGGGAGCCGGATTATAATAAAATAATGAAAAATATCGTCTAGTTTCATCAGTGACTTTAACTTTTAATAAATTCGTATTATGTATTGCTTTTCTGTTTTTGTAACAGACGCCCTAAAAATAAGAATTTGGTAACTTGTATCTACTGAAGCCGGCGAAAACAGCGCGGGCCACAAAGAATGGGCCCGCGGGCCGCAGTTTGAGAACCCCTGGTTTCAAGTCCTGGTAAATGCAGGGCTAATATATTTTCGTTCAAAATATAACTTCAAGTTGTAAACAAGCTGAACACAGTTTCAACTCTCCTGGCAAACACGAAAGCGATCTGGTTTCACTAAAACATCTTGTCTTCTTCAAAATCACAAAACTCTCGCAGTGCGGTTTCACGAACTCTATACAGAAAACACAAAAGTATGTATACAATATACACAAAAGTATGTATACATTTTCTGCAGCACACGTGTAATGACAATTGTAAAGCCACCAGTGCAGCGCGTGTGGTATTGTGTACGATGGGAGCAGCACATTCAACACCTACAGTCGGCTTGTTAGAATATTCTCAAACAGTTCTGTGTCCATTATTTGTACTACGTCTAGACGTACAAGCACAATTTTAACTTCGAAACTATATCCTGCAAAAAATAATAAAATTGAAAATTGACTTTTAATGTCAACTACCTTCCGTGTACGAAGTATGGAGTAGAGATAATAGCAGCTGTTTGCCTTTGTTGTTCTATAAACTTGGCAACTACTGCATACTCTCCGCTTTGGGATTGAAGTAATGAAGTAATAGAGAGGTTTCGTAGACTTGTGATGTGAAGAACCGGTGAAAATGGAAGCAGAAGGTTCTCTCCTTAAGTCATTTTCCAGTTCTGAGNGGAAGCAGAAGGTTCTCTCCTTAAGTCATTTTCCAGTTCTGAGAGTACAAATGTCCTGAGAACATTTGTCGCAGAATTTTTAGCCTGTATGGCTTCCTTTTATCATATTGCCAATATTAAGTATTCAAATGTTCAANTGCATACTCTCCGCTTTGGGATTGAAGTAATGAAGTAATAGAGAGGTTTCGTAGACTTGTGATGTGAAGAACCGGTGAAAATGGAAGCAGAAGGTTCTCTCCTTAAGTCATTTTCCAGTTCTGAGAGTACAAATGTCCTGAAAACATTTGTCGCAGAATTTTTAGCCTGTATGGCTTCCTTTTATCATATTGCGTTATAATTCATAAGTTTACAAGTATATCATCTAATAAGAAAACCGCCCAGTGAATATTGTACATAAATATATGTATGTGCGTACTTAATACAATAATTTGAATTTTTGTAAATCACAAGCATTCAACAGGCACAGATAGTGTTTACCATACGTTGTCTCTGAACTGCACCAAACACAACTAGTTCCAGGAAAGTGTTAAGATGCCAATTTGCGCCACTATGCCTTCCAGAGCACGAGCGATAGCTAACGTGCAGGACCGCCTGCATTATCCTNGTACTTAATACAATAATTTGAATTTTTGTAAATCACAAGCATTCAACAGGCACAGATAGTGTTTACCATACGTTGTCTCTGAACTGCACCAAACACAACTAGTTCCAGGAAAGTGTTAAGATGCCAATTTGCGCCACTATGCCTTCCAGAGCACGAGCGATAGCTAACGTGCAGGACCGCCTGCATTATCCTGCTATATATTAGTGAGGTAGATAAGTGCTAGGACTATTACATTACTCACAAGAAGCAGATAAATAAGGGTGGTCCTGCGCNAGTGAGGTAGATAAGTGCTAGGACTATTACATTACTCACAAGAAGCAGATAAATAAGGGTGGTCCTGCGCATGCGTTATCTTTCGCGCTACCGGAAGCAGAGGGGTGCAAATTTACACATAACTAGTTTTCTGGTAGAATTTATTTACTTAACTCAAGCATACGTACAAATATACGGACGTAATATCTGCAAAATATACCAATGAAATAAAAGGAAAGGAAATTCACATCTCCCAATGTAAGTAGTATTTACGAGTAATAGCCGATAATACGACACGGTAGATATAATACTTAATTTATTTGTTATTGCCGCTATAAAAACACGCAAAACAAGTCTGCATGTTATTACGATGCGTTAGGTACTGCAAAAAGAGAAATTGTTCAGTTTATTGCTACTAACATTATAGTACAAACATTTGGATCATATTAACATAAAAGTTAACCTTGTCAAATGCTAATCGTCAAGATGATAAAACCGTGTCTTGCCCGCTTCGGTTTATCTACGTGCACATGGACATTTGAGAGTATAGTACACTTTTGCACGATCCTTGATGTGCAATCAGTGAACCTGTTCAACTCTTTATGTTACCCATTAGGGGTATCATTCTGTGGCAGTTCATTTATATTCTTTTGAACCGAATGTCTTACCTCAGACATGGTAGGCTGCCGTGGTATTGTCCTATCATTGATGCTTTGTTGTTGTGAATTTGTTCATTATTATGATTTTTCACAATCAGTTATGAAAAAGATCAACAGAGAAGTATCATACAGTCCATGCAGTTATCAGAGTTATATTTTTTAATGGAAGTACAAAGCGCTTGTAGTTCCGCATCAATTTCAAATTTTCTTTTAACTTCCCGGCATTTTTTTCCGCGTGTATTGTGTAGTACGTAAACAAACAGATAATCACGTCACAGATGAAGTAGGTAGAAGTAGGAAAACAGAAGACATATGTTCACACACTTCGCCCTGCTTGCTCTATGGTTTCAACTCACTAAGCAAAACTTTACGGAATGAT
>NQII01006044.1:27561-84706 GCA_002778355.1 Clitarchus hookeri
AAAAAAATGGATTTGAGTACACCTCTGGAAATTAATGTAAATGGAAGTTCAATCCTTCAAATCCCGACATTTGAAGGTCTTTTAATTGTTTGTAGTCGCTTCGAAAACTTGTAAATACTATTGTTTTAAATATTTTTAATATTACTAACATTACTTTGACTGAAATATTATAATGGATATTGTTATTTTACCTTGTACTGTATTTATTTCAGCAAGTACAGAATATTTCACTTAAATATACGCACCTTTAGAAATCGCGCAAATGAGAATGTAGTGAGAACCGTGGTAGATGAATGTAAACATGCGGAGTGGGCATAGGCAGGGTGCTGGTGAAGACGCCCCGACACAGTAGAGGGACGAAAGCAACGTAGATGAGCCCTTCTCAACAAACGAAAGCAATACGTGTCTTCAGTGGCGTGTACTTCACATTAGCCATTCCTGCACTCTGCAATGTAGTAGGGACACTTGTCCAATGGAAGTGTATATGATAAAAAAGTTACTCACAGAGTTGGTTTATTTTGTACATGCTTTCATGGAAAGTGGATTGTGATGTGAATGTACTGATGGTAAGCGAAGAATTCATTTTTATGACTGAAACTCGAAGTGATCGTGGGTCGATATAGCTTTCCAAATATATCTTAAACGCAACGTAACAGAGATTAATTTTTCGTTTTCTGTGTATTTTCAATGTGCAGAGAAAACAGCAATGGCAGTTACTCATTGGCAGTTGGTCATGGGCAGTTACGCATAGGAAGTTACTCATTGGCAGTTACTCATTGGCATGTTTCGTAATGTATGGTAGCAGTAAAAGCGCAGTTGTGTTAACGACTCATATTTATCGACGGAACACAAAAAAAAAAACTAAATTATTACAGTTTACAGCAATATTTTAAATTTTAAATTTCAATGAAAATAAATAAAATAAAGAAATTCTTCACATTCGTTTCAACACTAAACAAGAAAAGTACTAATAATCCACGAAAGGAACTGGGAAATTTGTAAAACTTGGTTTTTATTTTTATGGGAGTTTTTCAAGTTAACATGAAGAAATAGATCATGCCTACGTTTATCAAAGAGTTCGTTATTTATTTTAACACATCGTCGAATAGTCAAGTACCAATTAAAACTAATATTTACAAAACAATTTTTTTTTTCCAAAAATTTTTTATGTTCAAATTATTAAGAAACACATCTTGAATCTACTACATTAATATTTTTAAACAATATTGCGCAATTATTAATTTAAATATGACGTATATTATATAAGTGACTGATGTTATTAAGGCGGTAAGATAACTCCTATTTTTTCGTCAATAATTGTTCATCAAAAAACAATGTTACAAAATATGTTTCATTAAAAACCATTTATTCTTTGCATAATGTACGTGGAATTTAATCTGAGTAGGATATTGAACTTAAAATACCTAAATTGTGAAATTAAACAATAAAGAGAAATCACAGAAATGATACTTTGTAATGACTGTTTTTCTCGACTGCAGTTTTTGTCAAATAATACACTAGCGACCCGGCCCGGCTTCGCCCGGGTACAAATGAGTTTTACAGTGACACACTAATAAATAAATTGGGAAAAGGTAGTTCATTTATTTGAAAAGAGAATTATAAGATTAAGCTTTGAGAGCCTAGGTTTATAACTGATTACAACCACCCAAAGAGAAGGAAATTAATTTTACTTGACAGCCAAGAAGTAGGGTAATGTTTTTTGAGTGAATCTGTGTAACTATCGCGTAGTTACCACATTTCCACTTCCCAGCGTCGATGTATGAAAACCAAAACGTGAGTTTAATCAAGTTGAAGCTTTAGAAAAAAGTTTGTTTAGGAACTACATTTTGCGCTTGGCTGAGGGATCTTAATCGATCACCGAAGTTAAGCAACGTTCCCAGCGGAACATATTTGGATGGCTGACCGTTTAGTGGCATGACATCTAAGCGCTTCCGGGCTTCGGAGGGCACGTTAAATATTCAGCCCTGTTGTTATCGATTCAAAGTGGTCGTTAAGCCATTTCAGAGGTCCTTGGGCAACGTAATAAACTCTGACACCAGAGGAAAAAAATATTTCGGTCACGTTCGTAGCAGTTGCAGAAATATGTTTTTTTTTTATTCCACAGGAATCGTACATTTTTCTGGGATAAAAAGTACCCAATGTCCTATTCCAGGACCTAAAGTACCTACGTACCAAATTTCATCAAAATACGTTCAACTGTTCGGTCACGTTCCCAGCCTTTGCAGAATTATGTTTTGATGTTATTCCACAGGAATTGTACCATTTTCCGGGATAAAAAGAAAATTATGCCCTATTCCAGGATATAAAGTACCTACAGACCAATATTCAACAAAATCCGTTTAGCCGTTATGGAGCTTTATTCAATAAATTTGTCTATATAAAGAAAATTCACACAAAAATATATATAATTTTCAACGAATTTCGTAATTTTTGTGGTGTTTAAATTATTTTTTTCATCTTTGAATATCCTATGTAAAGTAAACTATATTAACTATAAAACTTAATAACACCTTTCGATGACTATTTTCAAAAGTGATATAAGAATTTATAATAAACAGGTACAAAATTACAAAAATAAGAGCAGTTTTATCATAACTCATAACTATCAAGGCGACAATCTTCACAGAATAGTTTTTTCTCTTTTATACATTTTCAGACAAAATTATGTCTTTACATCTTCATAAACTATTTTGATGTCAAAAAAAGTCAATTATCATAAATATGTCAACATCTAACGATATTTTCTTACTTTACTATTTAAAACATATTATATATCATCTAAGAATTAAAACTTAAAAATTGTCATGTACATATCAGCGCTGCATTACTTATATATTATTATACACTATATAAACTTCACATAAAAGTATGTATGTAATAATTATATATTAATAGATCAATTTTCACAGCACGCCATTCTACAATTTTCTTTGGCAACTATAAATACTCACAGTCAAAAATAAGTGTAATAGAGTAGTTTATCAATTGTTCAATGATAAATAGGATTTCTCAAATTTTTCCGAATTTTGAATTGCACTTTTAGTATGCTATGATACATTGTTATCTTTAATACATAATGTAATACATACATATATGATATATATTTTTCGTAGAACATTAAACAGCAAGGAAAGAAACAACAAAGTACAAAAACATTCTGGGGAATAACGAAATATTAGGTAACACAATTTGTGTTTTTATCAACAGTGCACTTCTTACTTTAACTGCGTCTGTATGGAAGACAGTCTCTCACAATATCATACAATCGACATCATTAAGCTCAGTCATGATTTCATCTTATGTGCTCATAAAACAAAAACTGTCTTCCAACAGTATATTCGAAAAAGTCTGTCAGGGAAAAACAATAAAATAGTCTCACCACATCGAGTCGAATATTGACAAAATAAGGTTTAACTGACGGAAAAGAAAAATTTAATAATTGAAAACAAAATACAGTCGTTCGCATTAACTTTGTAGTTAATTAAGTGTGCAGAATTTTACAATCAACAAATTTGTATATTTAGTTGGAATGGGAGAATTTCTGCAATGCTTTTCATTTAGAAGCCGTTAAGATTATTTGATTCGATGCCCAGGCAAATAGAACGCGTTGTACTGACCATGGCTGGCCACACACCATATCATCTCATTCTTTCTAGCTGTGTGAAATGTTCCAATTATAAAATTCAATCTCGAACATTTTTCTCATAGTAACATAATATGAAATCCAAAAGCAAAGGCGAAGCAAGTTAATGCAAATCATTAACATATCTTACATTTTCTATAATGAATTTACCAGAAGAACAAATTTTGCTTGCGAGGAAATACACTTGGTTCATTTAGAGAGAAAATAAAATTTTTAGGAAAAGTGTAAATTAAAATTAAGAAAAAAAAACCTATTTCGGTGTCAGTAATTGGAACTTATTTAAAAACGAAGTGCACTTCTATAGAGATCGAAAGGAAAGGAATGTTTAAATATTTCATTCAGGTACGTGTATGCAACTCATAAAAAACAATCTATAAGCAATTCATTAGACAAATCCAGATGATGGCACAAAATAACAAGGTAGTAAAATTTGATAATGTAGACAATCGTGAAAAATTCAACTTTAGTCAGTCATTAAAATAATATACGCAAGCGTATGAACAAGCGTGCACAAGTGCCACTTTAGGAATATTTAGAGAATAGCATTATAGTTTTAAAGACTCTCTCTGCACTTGAAGCTCTATAACAAAATTCCAGAAGAGTGGTAATGGGATAAATAAAATCATGCTTTAAAATTTGTTACACATAATATAACTCCCTTAGGTTACAAATATATTTAATGTGCTTATATTGCGTGCAAGATTTAATATTTAATTTTTGCGTGTGTCACATTAAAGACCGAAAGTATTCGAACAATGTGTGATAGTATATATACTTTGTCTTCCCCTTATATATATATATATGTATATATAAAAAAGGGATATTGTTTACAACAAACTTTCCAATTACTTTCAACATTTTGCCGAAAATTCTTGTATTTGTTTTTACATTCTTTTAACGTGAAGGGGTCAAAATATTAATTTTAAGTACACAATGAAAATAATTTATTAATATTGTTTTATATCATGAATCCAAGTATTGATCTGAAGTTATGCGAGCAGACATTTCGCACTGCTGCTATATATTTTGGAAAAAGTTGACGAAGTAAATATTATGGTAATTTAGAGTTATAGAAATATATTCATGAACATCGATCGGTGGTCTGCCACATTTATTGGACACTGTATTTCAATTATGTACTCACGAAGAATGTTGCTATACACTTTGAAAAAAATGTGGTAGGAGGAACCCAATTTCTGTACCCATAACGCGTCTAGACTGCAGGGACTGCAACCAGAAGTATTTTTGTGTAATATTAATATTTTAATGAGGAAGGTAATAACAACAGCAATGTCTGTCGTTATCCTGCATGTGGCTCTATCTGTAACTGCACGTGATGTACCTACAGCAGATAAGATACTTTACTCAATACAGTTCCATTAATATTTGTATAGTTTCTGCCAAAACTAGAACGGTTATTAACTAACAGAGCATTCTGTATGTTGCTGGTACAGAAGTGCTACCCCGAAACCGGATTAAAGAACTCTTCCCTTTGTCACTTGCGAGATTACTTTTTTTACAGTACGACGTGAAAATCACACATTTCTCAGTTACATATATATATATATATATATATATATATATATATATATATATACAGGATGATTCTAAAATCATGGGACAAACATTGAGGGGTGGTAGAGCTCACTAAAAGAAACAATTATTGTATAGGAATATATAGGCGGAAGTGACGCGTTGAGGCACAAACACAAAAATAACACATGAAATGCAACATATTTTTTATTTACAACGTCGCCGCTAAATGCCTTTTTACAGCAATGTTTATAATAATTGCTTAAAATTGCTACCACCGACAGTAATGCAAGCTTGGTAGCGTCGGTGGAGTGATTGGCGAACAGATTCAAATACGCCGGGTATTTCACGCACGCCACCATTGTCAGCCAATCACGCCATATGTAGAGGTCGCCAAGCATGCGTGACTGTTGGTGGATGCATTTCCAGCAACTGTTTTAACATTTTCTGTACGGAATCACTCGTTAAGTATGCTGCTAATGAACATTTTATGTTTCCGTTAATGTGTTATGTTTTTGTGTTTGTGCCTCAACGCGTCACTTCCGCCCATATATTCCTATACAATAATTGTTTGTTTTAGTGAGCTCTACCACCCCTCAATGTTTGTCCCATGATTTTAGAATCATCTTGTATATATATTATAGAACTTTAATTTATCTGTTAGAAACGTTTTTTTACTAAATTACAGAGAGACGTATGTAATAACTTATAATACGTAATACAATGTGATTAATGAGAGCGATTGTCGCGAGCTTAGTATAGATAGTACTTGGTCAGCTGATCACCTGAGGCCCTTAAGAGGACTGTGTATTGGAAAACTTTATGTAAAAGCGTTGTACGCTTATATCTGCAAATAAAAGTTCTGGAAATATGACTTTTTGCCAGAAAAGTTAAAAAAATAAAATAAAATAAAAAACAATTACTTATGTTCGTATATTTTTACTTTTAACATATTAAGTGTATCCATGGGGAAAAAAAAGGGAAATTGGTCAAATATCGCATTTTTAAAGCTTGCCTTTGCAGTTTCCCTAAGCGGTAAGAGAGAACTGAGACTATATGGACGTAGTTTAATCTGTGGGCTCTCATTGCGTGTTGTAAAGTGCCGCTGTTACAGATCTAACTTGCACAGTACAGCATCACGACGGAAACACCGCAGGCCTTGCGCGTAGGGGCTATGAGGCGCTAGGAGTGCATGTTAGTGTCACCCTTATCGCCCCTTCGCTTCGTGACCTTGTACGCTCACCTACATACTCCTCTCAAAGTGGGAGAGAACACATCAATCTTGAGATTTTTCACAAATCGTCGTAATTAATGTTTATGAATGCACTCTAAGTAATTATTCACAAGTTTATCACATCAGCGTATACGTACAGTAAGAAAGCGCGAATAGCAAATTCTTTGCCCATACATCCACGGTAGCGTTCCTGCATTTGCTTAAGGAAAAGTCAAATGCATAGGGAAATTCCGGGCTGCATTTTCTATATTTGATATATGGTAAATATCCCATGGGTAAAAACCCCCATTAAACTTTAGGAAATTAACTAGAAAAATTTTCATAATGTCAATACAAATAATCAAAAGTCAACACGACATGCAGGACTACTTAACATAATTCTTCAAGCTCGTACAGATTCTGTCGTATCTGCATTTCCTTGTGCGGGAAAACCATTTTAAATTATGGGGGAACCTTCGATCATGGTTATAGATGAGGAACGAGTAACGGGAGAAATGGAAGTTAGATTTAGAAATAACTCTTAAAGCTGGTTCCACGATAGGGCAATGCGTTGCGATGCGATGAGCTGTAGCCAATCAGGATGAAGCAGCAGTCCGTGGTATTGCATACGCGACTAGTGCATTGCGCGGAATTCTCTTGNTAGCCAATCAGGATGAAGCAGCAGTCCGTGGTATTGCATACGCGACTAGTGCATTGCGCGGAATTCTCTTGTTGCGATTGTTGGCGATAGCCTGCGACGGAGAAGAAGAACAACAAGTGTTTGTGTTCATGGAGAATGAAAACACCTCTTTCTTTACGTTTTGTAAACGCTGATCGCGTTTAGACTGAAGTCTTTGTATTTGTATTTTTATTGTTTCTGCCTGGATGTACAAAATAGAAGACAAGACTTCTTATACATATAAACAATTTCATTAAAATCTCCTATTAACATGAAAATAATTATCCTTCATCTTAAATGTCTTTCGTTCTCGCTGTATGTCGCTGCGTAATTTTCATCGCACATCACGTTCATACTGGCTTGTTTAACTTCTACCCACTTAAAAATTTCAGTTTCAATGTTTTTCACGTGCCTTTCGTTACATTGGCAACTTGTTCAAGGAACTGGCTTAAGGTGTTCTCATGGCCTTGATAAGCTTGGTTTTTAAAACATTGAATCTGAAAATTAATTTATGGAGGTAGACGTAAATCCAAGATACCATGAACCTCTCCTACTTAAGGGGGCTGGTCACCAAAAAAATTAATTATTTTACATCATTAAGAATTGCTGTCCAACTTGAAGACATTATCTTACAAGTATTAATTCCTTGCATAAAAAAATATTTGGCATATGTTTCACACAGTGGCCTGTTAAATCACAATTTCTGTGTTCACGAGATGTACAAATAACCAAAACTCACTCACTTACCTAAAAGAAATATTTTACATTAAAGAAAAATAACATGAGTTATTTCAATAAATATTTTAACTCTTGGTATTAAATGTTTTCGTTATTTTTAAAAATTGCTCATAATGAAGACACTTTTTAGCATATTTTTATCTGTAGGAGTCAATGATTTTCTGTGAAATAAGATTTGCTACTCATGGCTCAAATTGAAATAGGACATTGCCTCTTAGCGTAATTGTTTAATTTTCTGGAAAAACCAATTTATTTATATGTTTTTCGTACGTTCCAAAAACACTTGCGATTTTGACATGCCACATGCGAAAACTATGAGTTACAGGTAATGCCTGAAAGTAGAATGGTGTTTCGTGTGGACATAATGTAATGCATATCTTGGTGAGCAGCGTCCTTAAGGGCGCGATGTGTGTTGTGACCGTGCACACGCCAGTAGCAAGGTGACGGAGGTAGAGTGCGGACTCGGGGCTCAGAGCAGCAGCGTGTTGTTGTACGCCGCGCGCAGCCTCATGACGCGGAAGTTGACCTCGCGTGGGCTGTACGTCTTCCTGAAGAGCTTCTGGAGGCGCGAGCTGACGAGCCAGAGGTTCCCGGAGTCGCGCTCGGCGAAGCGGACGTCGGAGGAGAACTGGAGGAGCGTCGGGTCGACTGCGAGGATCCTGTTGGAGTTGGTGAGCGGGTCCCAGGAGGTGAGGGCGTAGTCGGACAGCGGGTTGAGCACGACGCCGCCGTCCGCGGGGTCGACGGCGAGCACCGCGGACTGCGAGGACTTGTAGCCGACGAGGGTCACGGGCAGGGTGTTCTCGACGGCGTTGGGGTCGGGCGGTGACCTCAGTACGGACACCGGCACGGAGAAGATGCGATCGGAGGCGAGGGCCTGGTAGTACAGCACCTGCTGCTGGAAGGGGGAGAGTGGCGCCGGGGACAGCGCCATGCCGACCACGCCGTCCGGCAGCGTGAAGGACTCGCCACCAATCTGCGCGCACACCAACACACTCACGATGACCACCAGCAAGCATCTGCTTTCAAAATATACCTATACAAGGTACACCTCTGCCTCACACACAGTCAATGCTTTACTCTTCTGGTTTGCCGCAATACAAGAAGCGACTATAATAATCTCTTAATCAGGAAAATATTAACGTTTTCATTTAAATAATATTAAAGCTACAATATGTTTCAACATGTGTATACTTCCAATTTCAGTCCAACACTTTACAAAATAATTTAATAATCACAAATTAAGTTAAATCAGATCAAACCAATGAAATGGATCCACTAGAGATCAAAGGAAAATATAATACCTTAGGCTGAACATGGCAAATTGCGTACTTTTTAAAGCAATGCATATAAAATACTTACAGTTTATTTGTAGCCTATCATAAGCTGTTAATAAAAAAATGCCATATCACTAATAAACACAAAGTTAATATTTAGCTCTCAAAATTAATCTCCGAAGCCACAATATTTTTTCCTTGGTTATGATGCTTCCTTAGAGGGACATAAAAAGTGTTCACTTTACAATGAATATCCATTAAAGTGGTAGAACTACACTGATCTACACATTTTACAGACTAAATTCAGAAAAGCCTCGCAGTATTTTCAAACGCCTAATAAATTTTGACAACATCGTAATTTCAAGGCATTGTAATTAAATAATGAAACGTAAAAATCGTTCCGCATGAATCTTACATAAACACTCAACTTGAAATACATTTCAAAGTACAGAAATATAATTCATTCGCGAAACAAGAAATAATTTTACGCAACGAATGCTTGTTGTCTGCCTTTGTAAAACACATAAATATCTAATTAATTAATAAATAGTAATTTCGTCTGTTAAATTATTATTATTCATTATAATATGTAAATATCCGCGGGTCAGTGGGATGCTTATAACTGTGGTGTCATAATATCTTGACCAGAGAAATTTGATAAATGTCGTTGCTGACAATTATTAGATGCATTTGTGTTTATGTATTAGCACACCGACATACTAATGACATCGCAATATCTTGTTTTATTTTTCTTTCATGTTTTCACTTACGATAATACAACAAAAATCAAAACAAAATAAATATGTAGGAATTGCAGTTGGCCTCCATGGTGTGCTGTATGTTCCGAAAAAATGTTTGATTCGAACAAACTCGGCTAAATTGTTTAAGATACTATAATGAATAAATTATATTTTAATTACGTTATTAAAATTAATATCTACTTACAATGAGATACATTAAATAAACAATATCGAAACTTCCATCTAAAGCACGAGTGTAGCATAAAATGACCAACACACTGAATGAAAGGGGAACCGGTGTCCTTGGGCTTATGTCTGTTGCCCAGATCTTCACACGATCAATCAGAGAATGCGTAGCTACTTGAAAGGAACTGTAAAACATTTCACCTCTGTGTCTGTCTACTGCTTGGTGGTGATACACATATTGCTGTTTACATAAGGAGTGAGGTGAGAGTGAGACACGAGTGAATAACAACTCATTTTGGACCATGGTGAGAGTGAAAGATGCAAGTATAAGAGGATGGCTCACCATCAAACAAAGCATGAGTAAGAGAGAGGAGTGGAAGAGGACAGTTGTGAGAGTGAAAGATAGGAGTGTAAGAGGACAGTTGTGATAGTGAAAGATATGAGTGTAAGAGGACAGTTCACCGTGGACAGTTGTAAGAGTGAATGACAGTTATTTAAGAGAACAGCTCACCATGGGCCTTTGTAAGAGTAAAATAGACGAGTGTAAGAGAACGGCTCACCGTGTATGTGGATTGATCTGGGTTGGGCCACATGCTGGTGTGGGTGATGCGCCAGCTGCTGTCCTTCTTCATGTCGTAGACGAGGATGCCGGGGGACGCGGTGTCACTGAGGTAGATGAAGGCATCGTCACAGGTGGCGCCCTCCTGCTGGTCGATCACCAGGTTGGTGAGCAGCGTGTGTGGGCGAAGGACGGAGCGTGGGAACTCGTAGCTACGCACCACACGATCTGTGCGCAGGTCGAAGGCGATCAGCTTGGGCGGGCAGATGGGCTGGTAGTCCTCTAGGCTGGTCATCACGCCACTGTCCAGCACCCACAGCCGATCGCAGCGGTCAGCCCGCACCCGGTACACGGAGATGAGGCCCGAGCAGTTGGACTCGGCGCGGTGCCACTCCCAGCTGGGGTACGCCTGCACACACTCAACACTCTCAACATCTTGCAGTGAGCAGCATCACACCACCACCATGCTCCGTTACTCCAGCTGAACATCTGCCATTGTGGTTTAGGATGAACGCGATGGTGATCTTTGGTAATCTTCTGGAAATTCACCTTTAGTACCATTATTTAGGAAAACTTTTGAATTCTGACATCAGCGAAAGTCAGGGTCACCAAAGATCGCTGTCTCCATCACCGTAGACCAATGTGTCTGATGTTCAGCTTAAGTGACAGAGCATGAGGTACTGGACGATTATAGCTCCACATTACACATATCCACTGACTTTGGTTGTCAATAATTTATGCAATGCACATTTAAATAAGTGTTAGCGCAATTCAAGTCAGTTCTATGCAGGGCGGATTCAGAAAATCAAACAAGTTTAGAAATTATTTATTTTAAATCATAGCACCTGCAGGTACTCCTCAAACAGCCCTACTTAGTGTTCGTTTTCGCTTCTGCAAGTAGCGGACAAGATGTATACCAGTGGATGTTGGTGGCTGCTTCCGAAAACTGGTTCTGTGCCTTTCAAATACGAACCAGACTAGTCCATCAGCTGTCTGTCTAATTTGGGAAGTTCTAATGGAGGCAACCATAAAATACCTTTGTCATATGCAGATCGCTGCGGGAGTAGCATTCGAAGAATGAGGCAAGTACGTTTTGTTGCTTAAACATTGTTAAAACTGTGTTAATTGTTTTAACAGCCGAAACTTTACAAGTTAACTCCTGGACTGTAGCCTGCTAAGAAAAGAGACTTGCTAATTATTATACCATGTCTTGAAAACTCGTAAAATCACTAGTGCTATGAGTTGCAACTCGAGAATCTGGCATTCCCTTCTCAAGATTCTATGTAAGAGGAAAATGTTCAGATAGAGAATGACGACAATTACGATGGTTGTGATAACACTCAGAGGCATTCAACATTTTATCGGTTAGGTTACTTATTCTATTTTAATATTTAACTATAACATATTCAGGATTGGGCACTATGCCAATAAAATATTCCACAGAAATTAGACAAGTTAAAAAGCATAATATTTCTGTATTAAAATATACTCTTAAAATTGGTTTTTATTCTATATACTAATAAATATACGTGAGTCGAAATTACAAATTAATTTTATTGTTTTCCTATATGCTACAGACAACCACCTATACTAGTTTTTGTAATTCATGGAAATTCAAAATTTTAGATGTGTCTGCTTTCGGAATAAACCCTCAAATGAAGCCATAGGAGGAGTTCTTACTGTGGTTGGTTTTGAAAGTGTTCACTCAACACAAACTCTTTTTGCACGATTGCTAAATTTTGCTTACTTATATCTTTCGTTTGCTTAGTACGTAAATTACATATGCTCTAAATTCACTAAGAAATTTTCATTAAAAAATAATGCACATATGTATATACTTAACCAAGCATTACACTAAGAACTGAGGTTCCGATCCACTCAATAACAAAGGTCACCAATATGGTTAATGGCTTAATTACATCGAGGGTATTCATTTGGTTCAAAGGCACTCTTGTCAAGACATATGCTCATTTAAATTATGTGGAAGTGTATGAACTAGTATATTTCACTAAACTTCCATAACATTTAAATGTTTTGTATATATATATATATATATATATAATTTGCGACGCCAGCTCCGCAGAGTCGTTTGTTTGTGGGATTTCTCCTCTGCAGGGTGACCTTCTCCTTGGCCGGCTCGGCTCCCCTCCTCTTATTATAAGTCGTCACTTGTCTTGTGCTGCCATTATTCTACGCCTATCCCACGTGAGAACTTCGTCGAGTCAACGCCTGCTAGAGCTGTGTCAAATTTCAATATGACATAAATTGTTAATTTAGTCGTCCTTGGGGACGTGTGTGCTATGAGCCGCATATTAACTTGTATCGATGTGTAAGCGGCCGAAATGTGGAGCTCTTTGAAACGCTGAGTCGTGGTTGCAGCATTTTCCTCTTTGGGTCTGTCTAGTGTTTTTAACAATTTATTGAGTTGAAGGTGGTTGAGGCAAGAGTGATGGGCNCATTTTCCTCTTTGGGTCTGTCTAGTGTTTTTAACAATTTATTGAGTTGAAGGTGGTTGAGGCAAGAGTGATGGGCATGGAGATTGATGCTGCACGTGAACAGTACAGGGTTGCTGTTGTGTGGCATAGGTTTCAGTCGTTTTCGGCATTCANATGGAGATTGATGCTGCACGTGAACAGTACAGGGTTGCTGTTGTGTGGCATAGGTTTCAGTCGTTTTCGGCATTCAGTGAGTTAGTCTTTTTCTAAATTGTGGTTTTGGTCGCCAGCCTAAATTGTGGTTTCGGTTAAACTAAATTCTGACTTTGTTGCGTGTTCCAGTTGTTTTAACGTGTAGTGTATAGTATTTGTCTGCTGCTGAATTATATTCATTTAAAGTTTAATTGATTTTGCGGTGCTTCCACGACTCACGCGTTGGGCGAAGTTAACTCAATATTTTAAACGTCGTTTTACTTTATTTTTTATTCGTAAGAGCTTTGATTTGGTCTACCGACTGACTCCACCGATGTAACCTTTTAATGTAAAATTGGGAATGCAGCTTTTAAATCGTGTTTTAACGTAAAGGAGGCTTTACTGGGCTTCTAAGACTTCCCTCCTTTAGTTAAATGACTCCTTTTAAAATCACAAATCATCATAATCAAATATTAGTTTGGTTTAATGTTTTAAAAGTATTACTTGTTATTGTAAACAACTTGATTGAACATTCTGAGTAACATTAAATTAGTTTCATCAATTCCCTTTATACTTTTATTTTTGTGAATTTTTGGTGTTACTAATTTTAATTTATTCTATACTTTGTAGATCATTAAATCTTTTGTTAATGATAAATTCGTTCAGTTATCAAATGGTGCTGCTGCATATTCTTGTAAACATTGATCAAAATTAACATAATTGAAACTTGTTGTAGAGTTCGTTATTTGTGCCGCGGCACACTTTGCCTACAATCATACTTAGTTAACAGCTACTATGAACATCACCAACTAAACTCTCCTACAGACCCTCTTTCAATCTNTGCCTACAATCATACTTAGTTAACAGCTACTATGAACATCACCAACTAAACTCTCCTACAGACCCTCTTTCAATCCGATTTTGTCATCTCCAGCTCTACAGATTAACAAAAGTATTAATGTGGAAAGTTCTATGCCACACGGAATTTATATTTATCTCGATAAATTAATTTCTACATTAATAACTAAAAATTTGCCCTGTATTAAAGGGAAATGACTACGGAAATGTGCAGTATATAAATGTAAACGTAATCCGTAATGACGAAAAACTCAGCTGAGCTCCGTAAATACAAAATACGGAAAGTCTAAGTATTTCCAATAGCTTCGTGNAAAATACGGAAAGTCTAAGTATTTCCAATAGCTTCGTGTTTCGGGAACGAACAATGCCGAATCCACACAAAGCTTTCTGCGCCACTGTAACCAGAAAACAATCGTTCGTGTGGCAGTTACGTTATTCTCGCAACTGTTCCAGTGGCAGTTAGGTTATCCTGCTATGACAAGGACACAGTCAATCCAATATCTCGGAACTGTTCCTGTGGCAGTTAGGTTATCCTCGCTACTAATCCTGTGACAGTTAGGTTATTCTCGCTACTGTTCCTATGGCTGTTAGGTTATCCTCGATACTGTTCCTGTGTCAGTTAGGTTATCCTCGATACTGTTCCTGTGTCAGTTAGGTTATTCTCGATACTGTTCCTGTGTCAGTTAGGTTATCCTCGATACTGTTCCTGTGTCAGTTAGGTTATCCTCGATACTGTTCCTGTGTCAGTTAGGTTATCCTCGATACTGTTCCTGTGTCAGTTAGGTTATCCTCGATACTGTTCCTGTGTCAGTTAGGTTATCCTCGATACTGTTCCTGTGTCAGTTAGGTTATCCTCGATACTGTTCCTGTGTCAGTTAGGTTATCCTCGATACTGTTCCTGTGTCAGTTAGGTTATCCTCGATACTGTTCCTGTGTCAGTTAGGTTATTCTCGATACTGTTCCTGTGTCAGTTAGGTTATTCTCGGAACTGTTCCTGTGGCAGTTAGGTTATCCTCGCTACTAATCTTATGACAGTTAGGTTATTCTCGCTACTGTTCCTATGGCTGTTAGGTTATCCTCGCAACTGTTCCTGTGACAGTTAGGTTATCCTCGCTACTGTTCCTGTGGCAGTTAGTTTATCCTCGCTACTGCTCCTGTGGCACTAAGTTTATCCGTGCAACTTTTCCTGTGGCAATAAGTTTATCCTCGCTACTGTTCCTGTGGCAGTTAAGTTATCCCCGCTACTGTTCCTGTGGCAGTTAGGTTATCCTCGCTACTAATCTTATGACAGTTAGGTTATTCTCGCTACTGTTCCTATGGCTGTTAGGTTATCCTCGCAACTGTTCCTGTGACAGTTAGGTTATCCTCGCTACTGTTCCTGTGGCAGTTAGTTTATCCTCGCTACTGCTCCTGTGGCACTAAGTTTATCCGTGCAACTTTTCCTGTGGCAATAAGTTTATCCTCGCTACTGTTCCTGTGGCAGTTAAGTTATCCCCGCTACTGTTCCTGTGGCAGTTAGGTTATTCTCGCAACTGTTCCTGTGGCAGTTAGGTTATCCTCGCAACTGTTCCTGTGACAGTTAGGTTATTCTCCTAACTGTTCCTGTGGCAGTTAGGTTATTCTCGGAACTGTTCCTGTGGCAGTTAGGTTATCCTCGCTACTAATCTTATGACAGTTAGGTTATTCTCGCTACTGTTCCTATGGCTGTTAGGTTATCCTCGCAACTGTTCCTGTGACAGTTAGGTTATCCTCGCTACTGTTCCTGTGGCAGTTAGTTTATCCTCGCTACTGCTCCTGTGGCACTAAGTTTATCCGTGCAACTTTTCCTGTGGCAATAAGTTTATCCTCGCTACTGTTCCTGTGGCAGTTAAGTTATCCCCGCTACTGTTCCTGTGGCAGTTAGGTTATTCTCGCAACTGTTCCTGTGGCAGTTAGGTTATCCTCGCAACTGTTCCTGTGACAGTTAGGTTATTCTCCTAACTGTTCCTGTGGCAGTTAGGTTATTCTCGGAACTGTTCCTGTGGCAGTTAGGTTATCCTCGGTACTCTTCCTGTGACAGTTAGGTTATTCTCCTAACTATTCCTGTGGCAGTAAGTTTATCCTTGCAACTGTTCCTGTGGCAGTTAGGTTATCCTCGCAACTGTTCCTGTGGCAGTTAGGTTATCTTCGCTACTGTTCCTGTGGCAGTTAGGTTATCTTCGCTATTGTTGCTGTGGCAGATAGTTTATCCTCGCCACTAAGACCTGTACTTTCCACCATCAAGAGGAAGTCTCAGCATCTCTTACATTCGGCAACACTTAAAATAATACACTTACTTTAACAGAAACTGAGAAAGTTGCTTATATGACTCTAATATTAATAGCAAAGCTGTACCTTAAGAACTTTTGTGAAGTATAGGCGAGTGGCTCAAGTCGTGGAATGCGAACATTTTCATTCGGAATCAAATCTCATTCCGATAAAAAATAATTAATCTTCTTAAAATACATTTTTTTGTACACCTTAGACCACCCAAATAACTAAAATTATAGTTTTTTCTTCACTATCCGTTATGTTAAAACTGGAAATACAGATAACTAACTAGGAGATAAACGGAGAGGTTCCTTGAATTTACGGAAAGTTAGGTTTTTGGAAACCAAAGTGTCCGTAATTTTATGGAGAGTTTACGGATACTTCAGGATATATCTTTACGCGCAATTTTCTGTAAAATTAAGGGAAAAAAATTTAGCAGTGAATTATTAAAACCCAGGCCTACTAAAATATACCGAATATCTGAACGGAATATCTTATCTTTATCCCGTTTCTCTTGTTGCATGTGTAATTATAATCGAAGATGCCTTCATTATTTCAACTCTCATGTGAGGGAATACGGACATACGGGAATCCACATAAACGTCAGGAATACTGTTAATTACGCAATATACCCAGGCCTGAAGACACAGTGCCGAGTTTCAGTCATCGCTGTTATTTAGAAACTATCTCATATATTTTAACAGTTCCTGCATACAAATTGCATATTCAAAATCTTCACATCCAAAAGGCAATTTCATTTTCCTATTTACGTCTTTAATCAGCACATTAAAAGTGAGAAAGTGGCAATACAAGAGTTTCACAATCATTTAGATATATGAAACTTTCAGTACATTATAATGGGACTTGCAGAAAAACTTCGTGTTGATGATTACACCTCTTAACTTAGGGTCACCACGGAAATTCACATGAAGCGAGATGAAGAGAGAAAGATAGCATGCAAGTTTCAGTGCTTTGTTATGAAGGCGGTCAGATATTCGATGTGCCACCTAAGTTGTCCTTGGCACTCTCACAATCCCAATGATAGGACAGGTTAAAAAGGAATTTGATTTTGAATGCATACATATATATATATATATATATGAAATTTCTTAGTTAAAGAAAGCAAATAAATCCAACATATAGTTAACATGTCCAGCTAAAAGTGGAGCTATGCAGCGTCATGGGCGCAGTGCCGAGGTGGCCTACCTTGAGCGTGGGCGAAGTGCCGAGGTGGCCTACCTTGAACATGGGCGCAGTGCCGAGGTGGCCTACCTTGAGCGTGGGCGAAGTGCCGAGGTGGCCTACCTTGAACATGGGCGCAGTGCCGAGGTGGCCTACCTTGAGCGTGGGCGAAGTGCCGAGTTTTCCCTGCAGGTCGGTACGCGATACTGTTGCCAGAGTAGCGGCCACTCCTGTCCTGAGGCGGGGTAGGCAGAGAAACAGCCGCCCCCAGCCGACCTCCAGCCCCGTGAACACGTTGTTCTCTGGCACGTAGCTGCCGGTAGGGAAGTCCGCCGGGACCTCGAAGGGCAGGAAGGACCACTGGTTGACCACCTCCAGCTGGCAGCGACACATCAGAGGCGCCAGCAACACCACCATCAGCTTACCCGCCAAGCACGTCATTCTGTGGACACAGATCACAACACTGCTGCACCTTTCTCGTATATCTGCACTTACTCTATTACTAGCACTAGTAAAACAAACCTCACAGTATCTGTTCCACACGGTGTTGTCTGACGGAGTACTGTACTTCCCGACTGTACTTCAAGCATAACTTATTATTAAGTGGTTCATACACTAATAGAACCTAAGAAAAGCACATGTTTAGCAATGCAAATGAGAGAAGAAAAGGTATATTTTGTAGCACTGAAAATTATTTTGCTATATCTTACGTACTAAAATGTTTAGAAATCAAATAATACATTTATTTTTAAATAAAAATGTAGGTGTTTTTCCAACAGCAACATACAGCCACAAATGCGATCCTTTAAAAGACGACCTTTGTCTTCTTTCGTCAACGTTTTATTCCTAATTCTATGTACTTCTAACTGTGAAAACAAGGTTAGTATCACAAGGTGTTCACTAATAAAGGACCATTCCCTTCTACGGTACCCCGCATACATTCGCTATAAAGAGAAAATGAGCCTATAAATGAGATTTCGTTGAAGATGATACAAATGATCGGCTTTGCAGTCTTTATACACCAGCATGTACGCCTGGGCATCTTCTACTATACACACAGTAGGGTTCAGACACGCTCGCTTTATGCACTCCTGTGCACGGGCCTTGTGCAGGTAGTTGGTATACTTCTTTAATGTAATCAGTAGAATGAAATAGTCGAGTTGGGCACATTGACGTCCGGCGTCGGAGCACGGATCTATTCATGCTATGTCATTCCGGTCCCGCGGCGGCCATCTTGTCGGGCATGTTTAATTTCGGTGACCTTGAACTTGACATTCGACTATGACCCTGGTCACCTTTTCCCTCTAAAACCCAAATATTCCTAAAAATCTCCCTGAACTAAACAAAAATATGCATGTTTTTTAATTATAAAAAAAATTAGTTAAAATAGTATTATTAAAAATATTAAAAAAGTTATTATTTGTAAATGTATTTAATGTATTAATAACATATTTTAAAAAAATTTACTTTTCTGGAGGTCCCCCATATTACCAAGCCCAGCAATCGACTGACTCGATCACTCCCCCCTTCGGATATATTAAATAGCCCAATTGCCCACTCCCTCGACAAATTACTCATCTTGGTTCGACCCCCATCCATGATTCTCATTGGTTAATTACTAATCTTCGTTTGATCCCCTTCCAAACTATTTAATTTCTCTACCAATTACTCCATCCCCTCCAATCATGGCCATCAGCTAACCACGTCACGTGAGAATCTCGTGCGTTTTTGGAAACCTTAGTTCCGAACAAACAGCGGCCTATTTTAGTCGCAAGTGCGTGTATAATTTTTCCCTTAAACTCTTTATAAGGAGCAACTAGAGGCCCCCCCCCTTGGAAAACAGTCTTTCTCTCGCTGTCATACCTTTTCCGCTATTTCAAGAAGAAAACCCAGTGACCATTTCGAAACTTGCAGGGCTTCAAACCCCTGTTAAATTTACGATAAGTATGCTGTCAAATGAAGAAGAAAACAACACCAACAGCATCGCAGAAGAAAATGAAGATAATATTCTTCAGCTCATCTGCACAATATTGGCACAAGGAGCAACTTCGTCCATGTTTTCTACTGACACGAATCCTCAACCATCAGGCAACTCGTACCAGTTTCGATCAGCCAGACGTCTGCCAGCTTATTCTCTCCCAGCTCCACCGAGTGTCTCATCAGCTCCGCCTACAGATACAGTGATTCCAAAGAAGAAATGGAAGTGCACGTTACCGAATTTTCTCCATTTAGGTCAGAAGACGTGAGCATGTACATTAACCTGAATTGTGGGCACCAAAGCGTAAATTTTCGATATGCTCGAAGTGTTCTGCAAATTCGATTTTGTGACGGTTAAATTCACTGGTTCTTCTGCTACGATGGTTTTGAAGGCTGTTGTGTGCAGGGAGCATTAACGTGCGAATATAAAAACTGCTATGTTTACAATGCAGTTCCTGACTCCACACTTCCTTGTTCACTGGAGGAGTTGGTAAAGCAGAATTGCGATGTCCACGTAAGCAAGGCAAGAATGCACGAAATTGTATTGTAAGAACTTTTCCCATTAAGTAAAAATAATTATGTGTGAAAATGGCAGGAGAAATGCGAGGGTCATAACCACGTTCTGAAAAGTCAAGGTTTCCCGGACTGGGCTTCCAACTGCACGCCTTTTGCATGCGAAGTTCACCTAGGCTCGAGGCCGAGACCTTCCACCAAGTACATGTTCCCTACTGCACTGCGTAGCCTACACGGACCAGCCGGCTGTTACCGTCACTGTGGAGCGGTGTGAAGGCAATGTGCATCCCCTCCTTGAAAGAAGCGTCTTCGATGGTAAGACTCTTGAATTACCAGTGCAAGATTGTGACAGGGACGAGTGTGCAGTTAATTTGTGCCGTCCACAAACAAAATCTCCCAAAAACATCTGAAAAATGGAAAAAATAAATTGCAGGCTAGCGACATTAAAGCAAGCACGATTGGGAAAATTGCGAATTTAATCTTGAAGTAAAAAATTATAAACTTTTTAAGTGTGCTCTGAACGATGTAATGGCAATTGACACAACTTGGAGTTTACAACGTCACCGGACCCATGGCCAGAGGTGCTCGTGTGTGCTTGTGCATATGAGCTTTGCTCTATCTATAGAAAAAGTCAGGTGATGAAAACCTCTCATTCTTCTCGTAATTTTTATTTGAAGAAACACATACGTCCTACAGTGTAAAAAATATTGGCGTACGTGTTATTTAATAATATGTATACAAACATTACTATGTACATATAAATGTCGATGAGTTGAACTAACTCATATCATTTTTGTTGTTTACCAATCATTCGCATTTTTTCAGTAAATATGTTTATCATGTAAAATAGTTTCTCCCACATGTTTTGTACATTTAATATATATTTATATATAGCTAAATATCTCCTATTCGACGTGTAAATATAATGTATTTATATATTGAATAACATTTTCTTACACGTTGTTTGGAATTATGATATATGCGACGTAAAATAAGTTTTGTGTTACAAGTATTTGTGTAATATCTTCATTCGTATTGAAAACATTTTAAAATGAAGTGAGTGTTTTGATTGCTGCCACATGCAAGCGACACAGAGGAGAGAGAGAGAGAGAGAGAGAGGCGGCGTCCTTGAGCGACGTGTCTGAATGAAGGCCGTCACGTATCATATTTGTGTTTAATTAGGCATGAGTACATGATTGTAGCCTCTTGAAAGAAATTAAGGCTAGTGATTTAGATAACTACTACGCATTTCAGATTGGTATTGAAAATGTCCAGGTGGCTTGCAAGTTTGCACATTTGCTCATTTATAATTGTAGATTATGATTTTTTATATACATTTCGTCGGGACAAATGTTATTGCTGTAATATTCATACAAAATACAACTACAGTCTGTTCGGTTATGTAAAAAAAAATACTGGGTAGAATAAATACACGTAACCACATGATCACATACGTCTGTCTTGGTAAACGCAATAAAGTTATCTGCATTCGAAAGAATGCGAATAAAACGCCATTCGTCAACACGCTGAATTTTTTGTGAAATACCTATCACATAATTTAATAGATTCTAATTTTGGCTCCGCAATTTAGAATAATTCCTTAGTAAATTTCGTAGACTTTGGCGGCTATTTTCTTAGCCACTATGAATATGGCGACTGCCGTGTGTGCCTAAACGTCTGGATATTGTTCGATTGCGACTTTGCTGAAACCCACGAGACAAGAATAATTAAAGAAATTCCTATTCAGTACAAACATCGATATATATGTATTACAAAAACGGCTCTTTTAACATTGGAAAGAAGAAATTTAATATGATGCATTATTATACTTTTACGAAAATCGGCAAATATTTAAAGAATTTGCGAATAATGCCCTGCAAGCCGTGAGTCGGCGAAGGCCTTGTGGCAGGAGGTGAATGAAGCGTGGAAGGGGGAACCACGAGAGAGGCGACATGCAGCGACACACGCAGTCATGCGGGGACACAGTGCAGGAAGCATCATGTCGCCGATGACATGCGGCCCCGATGTGCGCATCAACACGAGGTCATCTAGCGAACCTCTCTGCCCCATCTGGCTGCTCGTGCTGCCTGCGCGCCTCACACTAGAAGCTGTTCATTTATGTTGTAGCAGACAGACGTGTAAACATGAGTCATCTAGCCTGCTCACTGTCAAGTAAGCTCTTTTGGGATAGACCTTTGAAAAACATGTTGGTTCGTCAGACGCATAGCTGCTACCGTACACACTGGCATGCACAGGCTCCCAGGTAAGTTAACAACGAATTAAGAACAAGACGTTTCATGAATAAATAATAATCACACGTCCCTCCGCATGGCTACAAACATTTGTAATGAAGTTCTTTAAATCTTAGAGGGTACGTAAGGGTAGGTAGATATTGACGTATCGTTGACAGCAATATCATTAGAGATGAATCCAGAAACATATGAAACAGCAGTGAGACAATTACAAATACGGACGTGTCTTACCCCGGACCCGAGCACAGGAAACCTGGTGCCATAAGCTTGCGTGCAACCAGTGTGTAGGTATATACACTAGAGTGGCCATGGGATAGGGAAATGTCTGACCGCTTTTTTTGTTAGTGGTGGTAAACCGGCGCAAGTGTAAGAGTAAGCCTCGGCGAACTCCGGTGGGGCCCACTCATAAGAAGTAGTGATCCATTTGGGTGTTCCCCAGCCACTATGAAAGCTTCCAACTTAACTCCAGTAATGGAGCAGTGATGCGAATATACAGCCTAGCACTGCTCAAGTCCATCTCCACCTCCTCGTAGTATGGGCTGGTAACACGGAGGCGGCGCCGTGGCTAACGGAGTGAGGACGATTGAAGGCGGTAACGGCCTGTCTGTGCACAGATAACCAGTTACGGCGAGGTTATGTGAAGTCTTCCAGAGGCTGTATATATTCTTCGCCTTGCGGTGAAGACCCGCGAACCGAATTGCACTCCCAAAGCGGAGTCTCGACCTGGCAAGTCGGGGTGATCTTGGAGTGGCGGAGCTCCTAAGAAGGGATTGTCTGGCGTCCTGGAGGAGTTAGGCTGTTCTGGATGAAAACTCAGTGTGCATGTCTGAAAGTTGTGGGAACCCAGGGGATCAGTGTGAAAGCCCCGGCTTAGGCCGTGCTGATCGCGGGTCGGACTCTGGGTGGCAGTGGTTGAACCTTCTGCTTGGAAGGAGATCTGGAGGTGGGTACTTGCCTGGAGGGCGGGCACTGCACGTACGTGACGGGTCGGTAGCCGCTGCCCTGGAAAGCAAGCGTGCCGGCTCCCTTCGGTGTCAGTGTCGAAGGGTTGGTGCTCATTAACGAAGGGTCGACGGTCTGGTCCGCCTAGTAAGAGGACTCGTTCACAAAGCGGGTTTGTAGAGGTGGATAGTCCTCGACCCCATCAAGGTGGCACGTGCGGATTCAACTCCGTACTCTGCTATTGACAGGTGAGGTGGAACCACCCTCGGGTGGAGAACATTCACCCACTGCGATTGGAAAGGGCGTCACTCTTTCTATTGGCAGTATTCAACTACTGTCAATTAGAGCACTGACCGAGCTCAAATCTATCATGGTTATGGACTATGTCCAAGTCTGTGGGGAGTGCGCACCTTACAGCCTGGTGTGTAATTTAAGCATATTCTCTCTATATGCAGTCTGTTGTGGCAATATGCAAAGCCTGAATGTAATGGGAAGTCCTGATGGCACTCCCCTAATAACTGCTCAGAGAGTTGTGTCCTGTTTATACCTTTATGGATCAGGCACAGGAGGAGCAGCCTGGGTTACAAACCACGGCACTTCGGTGTCGAAAACTTGAATCCTGCTTCTTCTCACAGCTGCACTCCGTCTCTCAGCCCATGCCACACTTGACGGGTAGCTACGAGTCTCACAATAAAACTTCGTATAGTCGGTTAGTGTTATCGCCCCTCTTACAGCCCTGTACACACACAACACGTTTTGTCCATGCCGTCCTATCAAAACTGCGGTGTGTTTTCCTCATTTTTCCCAGCACTGTTATCTCCACTAGCATACTCTCTTCTATACTGAGAAAAATCTGCAATTGAATATTTCTGGAACAGAGTTGTGCATTTGGCTTTTAGGGTAGCAGAAACAAAACTTATAAACCAGCATTAACTGTATATTATAAATTTCAATTCTAATTAACGTAGAAGCAATGCAAATTCTGCGGGTTTTCTTTCGGTTTTCTGTGCGAGATCATATATATATATATATGTTGATTCTAAAATCATGGGACAAACATTGAGGGGTGGTAGAGCTCACTAAAACAAACAATTATTGTATACGAATATATGGGCGGAAGTGACGCGTTGAGGCACAAACACAAAAACATAACATATTAACGGAAATTAACGGAAACATAAAATGTTCATTAGCAGAATATTAAACCAGTGATTCCGTACAGAAAATGTTANTGAGGCACAAACACAAAAACATAACATATTAACGGAAATTAACGGAAACATAAAATGTTCATTAGCAGAATATTAATCCAGTGATTCCGTACAGAAAATGTTAAAAAAAAGTTGCTGGAAATGCATCCACCAACAGTCACACATGTTTGGCGACCTCTACATATGGCGTGATTGGCTGACAATGGTGGCCTGCGTGAAATACCCGGCGTATTTGAATCTGTTCGCCAATCACTCCACCGACGCTACCAAGCTTGCATTACTTTCGGTGGTAGCAATTTGGAGCAATTATTATAAACATTGCTGTAAAAAGGAATTTAGCGGCGACGTTGTAAATAAACAATGTGTTGCATTTCATGTGATATTTATGTGTTTGTGCCTCAACGCGTCACTCTCGCCCATATATTCCTATACAATAATTGTTTGTTTTAGTGAGCTCTACCACCCCTCAATGTTTGTCCCATGATTTTAGAATCAACCTGTGTGTGTGCGTGTGTGTGTGTGTGAAGGGAGTGATCTGCTGAAGGCAGCATAATTAAGTAAGAAAATTATAAAATTTCGTTTTTAGAGCCACGACAGATATTGTTGACAGCATGAGCAAGATTTAGTTGAATAAGCAGCCCAGCTGGACACTGCATTTATATTAACAGAGTCTAAAACTCTGCGTTGAAATTTATTCCTTACAACCATTTAGGCCTACCATATACATCTGCTGGTACTTTTTATTGGCGAAAAGTCGTATCTTTAATCATGCTTCACGCCTCAAAACTTGTACATAATGAATGTTTACATATAAAAGTTAAAGTAGATACTCTTTACAACACGTTTTATGGTCATCGTGTACGGAAACGCAGACGTGACCGAAATAGTTATATTATATTTCGTGTCGTTTGAATAAGGCCTTCGGCCAATAGCATTGTATGAGCAAAAGATAGTGCGGAGTCATGTATTGAATTTATTTAAAGACAACTACAAGTATTTAAACATTCAAAAATACGNGAGCAAAAGATAGTGCGGAGTCATGTATTGAATTTATTTAAAGACAACTACAAGTATTTAAACATTCAAAAATACGTGTCTAATTTGTCACTGAAAAGAAGTCAGGCCTAATTTGTAGTCGTACGTGATTGGTAAAATAAAAAAGGTGAATATTCAATATGAAACACAACGTTCATGCAGACATCATATGTCTTACTGACATGACATTGAGCGGGAATGTAGCCTCACATTCTCAGGGTGCTCGCCGCCTTAATGACAGCGGATGCAAAGTTTGCAGGNGAGCAAAAGATAGTGCGGAGTCATGTATTGAATTTATTTAAAGACAACTACAAGTATTTAAACATTCAAAAATACATGTCTAATTTGTCACTGAAAAGAAGTCAGGCCTAATTTGTAGTCGTACGTGATTGGTAAAATAAAAAAGGTGAATATTCAATATGAAACACAACGTTCATGCAGACATCATATGTCTTACTGACAGGACATTGAGCGGGAATGTAGCCTCACATTCTCAGGGTGCTCGCCGCCTTAATGACAGCGGATGCAAAGTTTGCAGGNGACATTGAGCGGGAATGTAGCCTCACATTCTCAGGGTGCTCGCCGCCTTAATGACAGCGGATGCAAAGTTTGCAGGCAATGCACGTCCTCGGAACAATACAACAGCGACCTGGGTCGTATAAGGCGCAGCCTTCAGACGCACTCGTTTCCTGCAGGCGAACTTGAAACACTGCTTGTGATGTGGGACCACGCCCTTTGACGTAGTTAATTAACACTATGACGGTAACTGACGCCACTTACTAGTTAGAAATATGTTCTACGTTTAAGGATCCCACCCGCATCCCCTGCGCTTTACCTGCCATGCAGAGTGTTTGGAACCCTGGGTCTTCTCACGTAACTATTTAACTATATTTAACTATATAACTCACGTAAGTATGCTTACAGACGAAAATACACCATTCCCCAGACGAGGACGTAATGGTACAGTGTTACAACGCATGCCGCAAAGATTACTTTGGAGCCCTTCAATATAGTTAAAATTGGTTTTTTTCAGACTGCCATATCTTAAAACATACCAGCCGGTCATAAATCAAGCTACAATAAAAGCACGTATTCATCTTACAGACTTTTCATCAATACAATGATTGGGTCACCGCTGAAAGTCCCATTGTTATACGCAGCACTACGAGAAAATTGCACACCAGTTCAGAGCCCTGCGCGTAGTGGCGACGCCGCTACTGTAGCACGTTCCAGTGTGACCCTTATAGCCCCCCGCGCTTCTCGGCCAAAAAAGGAAAAATAAACGATGCAGACAGGCGGGGTCCTTAAGGCGCCCGTCTACCTGGCGCTGAGTGTTAGAAATACACGTTTTTCAACGAAACTATTAAGCGTGCGCCCAACGTGCTGATCTACGAAAAGAACACACACTTCAGANCACGTTTTTCAACGAAACTATTAAGCGTGCGCCCAACGTGCTGATCTACGAAAAGAACACACACTTCAGACGAGGGCTGTTGAGTGCTTTCAAAATATTACGTACGTTAGAATCATCAATTCAGAGTACTCCAAAACCGCTAAAAACGGCCTTTCCAAGGCGCTGTAGCTCAAAATGCACGCATCAGATACATACAAAACTACTATTGGGGCCTGCACTGAACCTTCCTAAAGACTTCCCACTAATAAAATAATGTGGTCACCGCTGAAAGTCCCATAGGTTTACGCAGCACGACGAGAACACTGCACGTCAGTTCAGAGCCTTGCGCTTAGCGGCGATGGCGTACTTGATGCGCGTGGCAGTGTCGCCCTTATCGCTCCCACGCTTCTCGGCCTAAACGTGGGAAAAAGTTCCAGGTAGACGGGCGCCTTAATCCGCGCTTCTTCAGGCAACAGGCAGGAATGGAGCTTGTAGGTTTTTTTTATATTGCTTTCTCAGTTTACAATTGCGATTGAAGAAGTACGGGGCTGGACGGTATGGTGCTGTAACATTTAAAATGTTACTAAAGTGTTCTGCTACATCAAATCATTATATTCTGCTATAACTCAGATTAATATAGCCGCACAATTTACTGAAGAATTAAAGGGCATGAAAATAATATGTACTTTTAAGTGGTACACGTGTGATGTGCCCCAACCAAAACATTTAGGGGAGGAGGTGATTTACAATGTGCCCTCGTAGCCCCGTGTTCCTCCAACCTCTGGCGGGGATGTACACTCAAGGGGTGTAGTGGTCAGACCACTCGCCTCCCACCTAGGGGAACCGGGCTTGATTCCCGGTGGAGTCGCTCCTGGATTTTCGCAAGTNTGCCGGTGGGAATCGTGCCGGACGATGACGCTGGTCGGCAGGTTTTCTCGGTGGTATCCCATTTCTCCCACCCTTGCATTCCAGCGCTGCTACATACTCAGCTCGCTTCTCATCAGCTCTCAAGACCTCGTTGTTAAGAGCCGTTCATATCTCGCCACTGCGCTATACCCCCGTTGTAGGAAACTGGACGTCTTACTGACAGAAACTTAGAGACGCCACGTAGTTATGACGCACTGGGGTCACATTCTGTGGGTCCTGGGTTCAATCCCGTGTTCTGCCACACAGACTTCCGTTTTCCATAATTTTGCGAGGTATTTTCAGGTGAATGACAGTCCATTTGCTTACTAATGATGACTGATCTCTTCCCCAATTCTAATAACGGTTCCGCCGTCACTAACGACTCCATTGTCAGCAAGACTGCATAAAAAAATTAACATGTAAGAATATTTACCGAATGATGTGCAACAATAAGCCATGCGTCACGTACCAATCTGCATGATATTTTGCTGGGAACACCTCTTGTTATTACATAAATAAAACCTTATTAGCAAAAATGCCGGTAACTGTAGAAATCATGTAAATAAATAACTACCATGAAAATATTTTCAATTTACGTTATCTAAAATGCTGTTTCTTTCAATTTTTGCAACACCAGTTCGCGGTAAAAATTTTATGAGAAAAAATGTAATTTCCTCATTCTATTTCGGCAGATCTGTTTACCTAAAAATTTCAAAAATGGTGAAGGTCAAAATATAATTGGTTATTTAATGAGGTACACTTAGTATGGTGCGGCAGAATTAATACTCTTTCAATTCTCAAAGCACAGACGAATTAAAAGAAAAAATTATTAACGCATATATCTCTGCACTTTCTATGAACGCCTCAAGATGATGGCAAAACTCAAGAGACACGAAGACATAAGTGTGCAGACGTCGGTGTGTTTTACCGTTGCTGGAAATGGGCGAAGGTCTGTTAGAGCACTACTCACAGCTACGCAGGGCGAGGTAATGTTAGGTTGAGCATGTGGAAGCTTTACATGATGGCGGTATACTCATCTGCGCGTTTTCCCCTCAACCAGGAGTGTCATACCTCCCACGCCCTTGGTTGGGAACAAATGCCCATGGAAACGAACCACCCCCCTTCACTTTCCTACCAATATACCTCTTGTAGTGTTTCAAGTAGCCATTCATTCTCCATCCTCTGTTCCTGTAGAACTCTTTTTTGATTTCGTGCATTGCATGTAATTTTTGCAATTATATTCTGTCGAGGGGTGTTTACCTTGTCTATTCCGGTTTATCCACCTCCCTTTGTAGTTCAGCTTGGTTAGCATGGGACGTAACCACGGACCCAATCGCGGCCATGTTGGCCCAATCCCAGTAAAGTCGCGAGCACGTGACCTTCACTGCAGGTCTAGGCTCAGCCCTGAGACGCACTCAGGTCCCCCCCCCCACGAACTCCCACTCTCTCTTCAGTTTTTTGGTAGACTGGGAAATCAATATTAATACAAATAAAAATACCTTCAGTTGATCGTCCTCTATGCCACACNGAATATGGCATAACTGATAGCGGATAGGACTCCTTCCTAAAATGTAGTTATTGAAACAAAAGTATCAGTGGTTACATGTTGCTTCTAATCCAAGCATTTAACCTCCTATAATGTTCAGTACAAAACTGCCGTATTACATTAGTTAATGACACTCGACTTATTAAATATACGGTATGAAAATATACAGATTTACCAGGTCAAGTCTTTGGCTTTCCTTTGTGAGATAGGGAGAGTGGCGAATACCCCCATACCCACTCCTCATTTTCCCAAAGCTAATAAACTTCAGGGGCCGCGGTGGCTGAGCGGTTAGACAGCTCGCCTGCCACCAAGGCGAACCGGTTTCAGTCCCCAGCCGGGTCACTCCGGATTTTCGCAAGTGGGAATCTTGCCCTACAATGCCGCTGATTGGTGGATTTTCTCGGGGATCTCCCTTTCCTCCTGCCCTTGCATTCCGGCATTACCTCGGAAGTGTACTACCTCACGCCGATGCTTATGTTGAAGGCGATGGCGCTTAAAGCGGTATGGGAAGATAACTTCACACTTCAGTGGAAGTACTATTAGCTGAAGGCTCGATAATAGCATGATCATACTAAAGCCATCCTATACGCCACAGATAATATTCCGCCGACTGCTTCATTATCGCCTCATTCTACCCTCAACCGCTCTCAAGACGTCGTCGTTAAGAACCGCTAGAATCTCTCAACTGAACTCCATACAGTACTGTGGTAACTTAAGTAGCATCGCTGCGGAACTGAGTGGTAGCAACTTACCATTCCTCGAACAGAAGCGCTGGGAGTGTTGGTAGTAATTGTAATCCTATCTGTGGTATTACATACGTTGCGTAATCTGGAGAAAACATGGTGAATTGCTCGAAAATGTAATAATTTTGACGACAATACAACTGCTCACTAGGCAAATTACGCCGCAAACTTTTCGCAAAGCTTAGTGTGTGAATGACCAGTGCGCCCTTTCTTCTCACCTGATCCTCCCCTTGTGCCTGTGCACAGTAACACATCTCCTGTATTTGTTACAGGCAATTCATTGGGAACTCGTTGCCAAAGATTTTCTTGTATCAGCTGAAATACCGTGCATTTGAAACACGTTGTTTTGGGAAACATGCAAAACTGTTTATGTAGCTCAATATTGATAAGAATCTTGAAGTCTACATTTACATGTTAAAATTCAACATTCGTTTCACACTTTGTTCACAAAGGTTTTGTGCAATTTACTCTGATTAATTTGTAGTGTCACAAAAATATATTTGGGAACTGGTTTCCAAATAATTTCTTGGACAAATAGGGACAATTTTTGCAGTGTTTTTTGATACCCACAATGAAAGACTAATTGCGTGGCAAACGATTTTGAACACGAGAATTTCCCTTGAAGTAGAACGCGTGATCCGAAGATTACCTGATGTTGAGTCTGACTTATTGTATCAGCTCTCTTCCTCATAGTTGTGAAATAATTGTAATAAGTATTAACGCATTTATGTAGTAATCGCTGTCTAACATTGTTACTCTTACGATAGAACACTAAACCAGTGTGACCACAAGCAGGTGCTTTGCCCTCGTGTTTGTCGAAACCCTTCACTCATAAATATATATTGTAAATTTCTTCAATACAACCTTATTTCCAGGAACAGACTGGCTACCATGACTTTGTAAGTGATCCTTCCACAAGCAGATGTGTACATTTTGTACTAAGTTTCTATATATAATCGTCTTTAGCAACGAAAATGCATTTAATGTCCTTAAAAATATTTTTTTTGTAATCGATAACGCTACAGTTGTTTGCTGAAGTGAATATTTTAATATTCTATAAATAAAACTATATTACAATGGCACTACTTTTAATTTCAATAAGGTTAATTGTGAACCAACATTATTTCTGTTAACCTCAATATCATGCACTTAGCAGTTTATGTAAATTATAAATGTAATTTTACTGCAGTGTGTCAAGAACACGGGTTTTAAAACGTTTACGCAAATTAATAAGTTAACATTTCTTAATATATGTTAGCTTTTCAACATACGTTAAAATTAATGAAATATATATAATAAACAAAAATAAATCAACAGAAAAAATGGTAAGAATTGAAGTGACGAAGGAATAAGAGCTTTTCTAGAGTAACGAAATTTACAATGTGTACTTTCTAAGCAATTAGACAAAAATATAATTTATTCATTACAACACTTCAGAAAACATTTACTGACGCCAAAAAAAATACAGCGATGTGCGATACGCTGCTTCGAATGACGTCCAGGGCTTCGCCTATTAGTTTCTCGAACAGCGCTGGTTAAACGTTAATTGGTTGTTTTTTCTGAGTGATCCTACAGCTCTGCACGAGTGGGTTTGTTCTGTACGAGCACGTGNTCGATAACGCTACAGTTGTTTGCTGAAGTGAATATTTTAATATTCTATAAATAAAACTATATTACAATGGCACTAATTTTAATTTCAATAAGGCTAACTGTGAACCAACATTATTTCTGTTAACCTCAATATCATGCACTTAGCAGTTTAAACCTGAAGTTCATGTAAATGTAATTTTACTTCAGTGTGTCAAGAAAACGGGTATTTATAACGTTTACGCAGATTAATAAGTTAACATTTCTTAACATACGTGAGCTTTTCAACATACGTTAAAATTAACGAGTTAATTATAATAAACGAAAATAAATTAACAGAAAAATGGTAAGAATTGAAGTGACGAAGGAATAAGAGCTTTTCTAGAGTAACGAAATTTACAATGTGTACTTTCTAAGCAATTAGACAAAAATATAATTTATTCATTACAACACTTCAGAAAACATTTACTGACGCCAAAAAAAACAGCGATGTGTGATACGCTGCTCCGAATGACGTCCAGGGCTTCACCTATTAGTTTCTCGAACAGTGGTGATTAAACGTTAATTGGTTGTTTTTTCTGAGTGATCCTACAGCTCTGCACGAGTGGGTTTGTTCTGTACGAGCACGTGTTCAATCAGCGCACCTGCATATGGCTATCATGAGTGTCGTGCTTGTTGCCTACCTAGTACGTTCTTCAGTACGTGGCTTGTCAAGCGATGTATCATTCCCGTGAACATTTGTAGAGTGTAATTTACTTATTCAAACGCATCTTTGAGGGATTATATTGCCTTCGGTAATGAACATAAACTGTTATATACTTTAGGTTGAAAATTGTTTTTACAAGACTAACCAAAAGCGTCAAATTTTTGTCTGATTTCATATAGAAATTCAGGTATATATTTTCAAAGAACAGACATAAACTATATATACAGGTTGTCCACTATGGAACGCCTTTATTTCGTTAGGCTAACAGGAGTGAAAGAATTTAAATTTGGGCAATTTGTTGATGCACATGACTAACACTGCACCTCAAGTTTTAGGGAAATATCAGCGTACTTCTACGTGAGACTCTTTGGTGACACGCATGCAGTAATAGTCTGCACTCTACTTCCGTCCATGTCCTCTGCAAAATACCCGGAGTAACGGAGGTCTTGAAGGTCGCACTTCTGTGGCGTAAACTGCACCAGAAACATGAAAGGTGGCTTCGTCGAGAACATAACCTTGGTCAGGTAGTCGTTGTCTCTGTCGAATCGCTCCAGCCCCTCGCAGGCAAACTGGTATCACCGTGGTTTGTCTTCAGGGGTCAGCTCCTGCAGAATCTGCGCCTTGTATTCATACACACGCAATCGCATTCGAAGCACCTTGTAGTTGCAGTTCCCGTGAAGCCCGGTGAATTGACTTCCTTGGGCTGCGTGAGAATGCTTGCACGTGTCCGGCCTCTGACTGCGCCTTTCAAAACAAAACACTCCCCGTGGCCAGGAACTTGCGGTGCCAGTCCTTAATCCTCTCTGCATCAGGTTCTGCCGTCTGAAAAACACGTCGAAACTCCCCTTGCACCCTCACGATAGACTTAAACACGGAAAACCACACAACTACCAGCGCTTTTTGCTGAACCGACGCCATCTTGGCGTTAACTAACCGCAGCGCTCCAGGCGGCAGCCGAGAGAAGCGGGAACAATTTGGCGGTAATTTGAACATCTGCAGTATACAGAAGAACGTGCAAAACCAAGAAGAATTAATTTATTGATTTTTACAACACATCTGAAATTAAGGTGTTTCATTGTGGTGGACAACACACACACGCCCATATATATACACACATATATATATATATATATATATATATACATATATATATACACACATATTTTTAAATTCTGTCTTGTTATGATTTTCAAATCTGGGATACAATTTCTTGTTTATATACATCTGTTATTTATTTCATGTGTTTGCGCTATAATGTCTGTATATGACAATAAAACAGTTTACATATTTTCTTGTGAATACTTTCGATCTATTATTTGCTCAATATAGTCAATGGAGAAAGTCTAATTGAAGTCCTAACTTAATTTAATTAGACTGCTGCAATAAATCATCCAAAACGCTGTCGTACATGGCCATCGAAGCGGCGATTGTAAGAATGTAATTGGTTTTTAATTGCTCCCGTCATTACAGATACTGGTCCCTGTAATTACCCTCCGACACAGCTCACGAAACTCTTTCCTCTCTCAGGTACACTTAAGCCGTTCCTTGGCTGTCTCCAACATTTCTAATAAGGCTGTGATCCACGAAGGCGGACCTTTCTTTCTGAGCAGGGATAGGCTGTTTCTACTCGTCCAATAGCCTATCACAACTTATGAGATAGCGTGGTCAGTTCTGATAAATCCACGAGTGCGATGGAAAGCAAACTCCATTCACGGCATATTCACACTTTTTGAATCAAACGTTTTGGAAAATCACCCCATTTGTGACGTGTTTGGTGATTTCCTAAATATGTCGTGTATCAAAAGAGTTTTACACTTCCGTTAACATTAAATATAATAACTTTGGTCTAATCGAACTCTTACTTATATTTTATCTATTAATTATAATTTTTTAATTCCTATTGAAACGAATGAAAGCAGAGAGAAAATATGTGTGTTGTTAACAGAAATAGTAAGAAATAGTTTTATTGCAAACTATTATTACACTGAGTGCGCACGGATACAGTGCGTTGTCCCTTTGGTGTTATTTTCTAGACTTAGTTGAGCTTTGTTTGCATGAGGCGGAGGAATATCCTGAAAGTAGATCTTTAGCAGAACTTCATAAATGTTGGAGGTAACAATGGAAGTGGGTAGTACCACATGCGATCACTTCGACCCCGCCGTAGGTTCTGTCTGGTGACCGCTCTACTGAGGCAAGACCCATGGTGGTGACGGTTATCTCTGTACGCCAGAGGAAGTCAGGAGAGATCACCTTCCCTGAGCTGCACAGATTCTCCGGCACTGCTGTGGACAGGCAGTAGGGGCGACAGCAGCACCCTAGCTGGACCACGAGTGCATCTCATTGACGATGTGGTGGAACACTGAAGCCTCACAACTGCACCAGCCTTGGGACCTGTGTCCGATTAACTGTAGTGTTATCTGGAAGAGCGTGAGAAAATCGAGTGTAGCTAAGTCATTGTTCTCGGGCCGCTCACACATTGTATACACATCTCTTGAGTGTTGTGTGGCACGGGGATCCAATGACACCAAGCGCGAAAGACAAAGAGAATCACGCAGTTATTCCTCTCCGTTCTGGACGAACCTCAGTTTGGTAGACACGTGACGTATTACTGGTAGTTTACAGTGTATGACTCATAAATGCACATTAAGTTTTTATATGTTTAACTTGTGGACAAAATTAAAAGAAAATCATTTTACACAACAAACGGTCATTGAATTTTTCCCTTCTTAACGTCAGTTGTAGCTACGCCCGTTTGCCTATAGCTAAAATTTCTGTTGACTTGTCCATGCAAGAATATTTTTTTTATTGTTAGGTTGTTTTCCATTGATTCAATTTCCGAAAACTGGTTACGCATATTTGTTATATATGCGAAGTTATTTTCGAATGTTTGAATTCCAGCTGGATGGTCTTCAATATTTAACACAAGGACCTGGAATTTTGGCTAAATATACCATGCAGTGTATAATATACTGCTTCCCGATAGCGTCTTAAAGTAATTTACGTCACGCTATTACTCAAAATGTATTCGCGGTTTAATGTAAAACTAACATTAATTTGGAAGTTTGAGGATTATAAACATGCGCTCGAATATTAATTCTCATTGTGTTCTGCGACGTTGAAAACTACTCACTCAGCGATCTAACAGTGTATACTGATATCACTTGTGTGTGTGTGTCAGAAACTTAATAACCAGCTGCATATGTTCTATGACGCCATGTTAACGTTATTTATTTTAACTATGATACATGTCAAATAAAAACGTAAAGACAATTAACAAGTTTACGATTGATTAGTTATCACAACAATCATCATTAATATGTACTACAAAATCAATACGACTTGTGTGATATATTCTGCACTAGGTAATCGCTAGTACATTATTTTCGAAAACAATTTGCACACCCTGTGTATACAGTTTGGTAACCATGGATATCAGTAAGTAGGTACATCGATGCGGCTCATATGTCGTATGACTGCACTGTCGTAACTGCCCGCATGCCGTATATAGACAGTTTTCAGAGTAAGGCATCTGAAGTCATAAACACTATACAATACTCGAAATAAAAAAGTGGTCAAGACTTTGTTTGGAAATGTGTTTNAAGGCATCTGAAGTCATAAACACTATACAATACTCGAAATAAAAAAGTGGTCAAGACTTTGTTTGGAAATGTGTTTTCTATTCGGCACCACCCTGCTGAAACTAAATATATACACACTTCTCAACGTTTCCAAAAACGGAAAATAATAAATCATTTGTAAAGGTACACGTATTGTGCCTCTCATCGATAAATTAACGTAATGATGTGTAAAACAGAAATAGTTCTTGAACAAACTGAAACAGAATGTGGTGATTGTGCACTCCTGTGGACTGTCAATAAGCTGTGTGGCCGCCTCTTGCCTGCATCTCTGCAGCACAGCATCTTGGCATACTCCTAACCAGTCTTCGGATATGCGTTTGTGGAATGTGTTGCCACTTCTCTCGCACAGCTTCCTTTAGCTGGGCGAGTGTTTGGGGAAGGTCTGGACGTCCTCTAACTGGCCTTTTAAGATGATCCCATAGGTGCCCTATCGGGTTCATATCGGGTCTACATCGGGATTAGTTCAGGGTAGTGACGTAATGGCGTTTATTAATCAGGTGTGATTAATGACCTATATCCACGTACAGAAGGCGTACGGGGAAGCTTTACAAACAGCAGACAGAGCTTTATAGAAGCCGGATATTGCGGCTGCGAGAGACAGGGCTAGAGAGACCGCGTCGCATGTCAAACGGTAGGTCTCTTGGCATGCTCGGATTTCACTGTCAGACTGGTTTAGGAGCAACACACGAACGTCCCACAATCCTGGCAATTCAGCAGGAGGAGGGACTACTCGCTTGCCAGAGAAACTCAGACAGACACACCGCGACGATCCTACGACATTTCATAGTTTCACTAGAACACCATTTTCCTTCCAGAAAAATTTCTACATCCCTAGCACAGGGAAATATTTTTTACCGGCAACCTTGACGTATTCTGCAATTCAAATATCAACACAGTTGATTATTTTGCAGCAAGGTCAGCTGAGAGAGATATGGACTGATATGGCCTAGTAATATATTGTCATTAGAAGCGGGTTACGTGTTTTTTAAAGAACAGACTATCACTATGCCAGGGTATGGACTGCACTATAATAATTGGTTCTCTTTACAAAATTAGGACCTGTACTTTACTTATGCATGATGGCCTGTATACTCGTAGCACTTAATCACCGTTAGCAAATTTTAGTGATACGAGTTTCTTTGAATGCTTGGTAATTCATTGAAGACATAATGCTACCTCATGTGCTACTTTCTCTGGCTATTGTTGAAGTGTAATTTTACAACAAAACAAATCTCGCATGCTTACTGGCCTTATCCCAACAACTCTGAACAAATTAGCTCTGCAGGGTAACATATGGCGTATGTTGGATTCCATGGTCAATAATATAGATATATATATAGAAGCAAGATGCCATCCCATAGAGTACTAGACTCTCCTTTCTATACCACAGGGGTGTGAAATACTGTCCTGGCGCAGTGATACTGTAATAACTTCTTTACTTGTTCTGTGCAGTCACATAAAGTTTCGTAAAACATTTCGGTTTTGATGCACAATTTCTTGTCAACAAGTGTTTTCTCCATCAGAGTAGAATTGTATTCACAGTGGAGTACAGGTAAACTGTTGTTACCCGTTGAGATAGATAGAGCATTTATTTTAATATAACGCACTGACAAGCAAGAGACTATCATAATTTGGTTTCACATCACTGTGTTAAACGTTGTTCCACAGTAGGTCACAACGAGCTGTAACAGATCACAGTAAAGAACCTGGTTGTCACTAACCAACAGTGAAGTGTCTGTTGCTTTTAATTGTTACAACAAGTTTATCGGCGTTGGACGAAGAGTGCACCACGAATAAATAAATATTTGAATTTTTTTAAGCCTGATAACTAATGATTTATCATTGTTCGTCAACAGTAACGATACATAGTTAACGTCACTGAAATGATCGACCAGCGAAATCTGTGAGTGACTGAAGGTAACACTGGTTGGTTGTTGACATTCTATTATGAACGCAAATAAATGTTGAATATGCTTTTAATATGTAAAACGATAAAAACGTCGAAAATTATTTTTCTTCCACTTAAGCAAAATTCTGTTACTTGAAATTTTTTTAAAATCACGGTTTCTTTCTAAACTTTAAGGTGTGTAATATATCCAATCATCAGTACTTTTTGTGTCAAGTTTCAGAAAAGTCGCTAACATCGCCACATACTCTCATTTAAACTGAGTCTGTGATATTTTAAAAACTTCTCTCCTAGCGTATGCTTCTAAAATGCCGTTCTGCGTATTCCTGCAGGGAAGAAATTAGTTTCCTCGACGATAACGACATATTTGTAAATCGTCGGCAGCACGATCCAACGAGGCGTTTGTCGTCGGTGAATTCTCTCTGAATGCAAAGCCACAAGTGAAGTAGTTAAGCGCCGCCCAAAACGCGTTCACGCTCAAAAATGAAGTTTGCTGTCGGGCATTTGCGCCGGGCGTGGCGGGAAGCATCGTGTCGCTGTATTGTGAAACCGACTTAAGTCGCTCTCCAGTCGAGGTTGATGCCTGCAGGCGCCGTCGTCCGTTAGTTGTGACGTTTCCGCTGGCAACCGGTTGGCAGTTTGCTAACCGACACAAGCGTGCCGTCTGCTATTCCCTCTCCGCGCGAACTAGCAGTCTCTTCGTTACGGCTTCCGTCTCGGCTTTAGTTAGCACACGCCGCGGGGCGCAGGGCACTTCATTACGCCGAGAGTGAGACTGGTTTCCGCCGCAGTGAGTCACAATCCTGCTTCTCAACAATTTCAGTTTTCCACTCCTCTCGCATAGTCAATTGTCCTGGCAGAAACGCGTCCCATTTCCCCGACTTGCCACTAAGATTACAACGCCTTGAACTTGCGGCGATCCAGGTGAATGAAGACTGACACTGACTACATGTTAATTATTTCTGCTGGGACATAATTTGTAAATATGCATTAAAATGTGGTTGGCGCACGTTTATAGTCAATTCCTGTTGTAATATTTTGTAGGACAAGAAATTTCAATAGATTTTTAAAACCAAAAATATGATTTAAAATTTAAGGTATAGGTTAAAGACTTGTGTACATTAAATATGAAAAAAGCAGAAAACTCATGTAGGTTTGATATTGTAACTACAATATTGAACACGACTTCACGGTGCCTACTGAATACACGTTGATTACGAGGCAGAAATTATAACGTAAAAAGGATGAACGGTTTTCACCAGAAGAGTGGGAATATAACTACTCCACACACTAAATACCAGATGGTTGTGGCTTAACATATCATCAGCAGCAAGGTTTAAAAGACTGAACCAGCGCCTCAGATAAATATTGAGGGTGGAAATGGCCATGGCGCGAAATAAAAAATAATCGCTTGCACAATATTTCTACCTCAGCTCGACAGCAGAATGCTAAAACATTTTATCCCTCTTGTATTGATATTACTCCCACGAACACCAACATGTAAGCTTTCGATGTAACTATTCTTCTTCTCAGACTCGTATAATGTTTCTCGTGCTTCAGACGCACTTTCTACGCACAGTCAGTCCAGTAAGCCACATAGCGATCTCCTAGCAATCACATTTTGTCAGCGACAATATGTGCAGACAAAGCAAGAAATATTACTATCAAGGAGACAAAAATAGTTTTACGGGATAAATTTCAATATGTATTGGACAGGACATGTAATATAAACATAAATTTCATCCGGAAATGATAATTGTTTTTAAAATAAAGAGCAATTTCCTTAATTAATTTACCAGTATCTCTTAAATAGAACCGTTAGTTAATATATTGCTAATTGATAAACAGTTACAACATCTTCGCACGTTAAATATTGTGCGCACTTTCGCGAAAGTTGCTACAGTCGACAGTACAAACTTTATGCAACTGTGGCAGTCTTTGTAAGGGGAAAGAAACAGACGTCGCGAGAAGCGATTGCTCCGACATGAGGACGGCCAGACAAACCTCTGACCCCGGGTCTTCGCCAAGCCGCATGCTGAGTGATATTTCTGCTCCGTCGCGCTCCATACGCGAGATTACTCGTTGGCGTAGCTAGTTCCATCTCAAGTCAGCATTTCTGCAGTCTTACCTAGTGTTTGAGTTTGGCGACTATCCTTATCCCACGTATCGACGATGGCAGAGACGATTATTCTGAATTACGAAATGACTGGTATGCATGTGTTTTTCTACTAACAGGACGAAACTGTTAGAAAAACTAATCCACTCCCATTACGCCATCACTTTTTCTACTGTCTTTGAAACAAAATTGAGCTAATTTTAAAAATTATGCTTTTAATATTAAAATGATACCTGCAACTAATTTCCAGGATTCACTGGTGACGTTTCCGTTAGAGTTGCAATAAGGAAACTATACTGGGATTAATGAAAACATTGACAAGTTTACGGCACACTATCTAGATGGCCATTTATTCAACGACCAGTGCATGGCAGGGAGTGATGCACCTAGACATCTGCGTTCATTACGATAAAGTAAAGTTGTCCCATCTAACACTAAACTGAAGTCTATGCACATCTTAAGTCCCCCGTCTACCTTGAACTTTTTCCCACGTTTAGGCCGAGAAGCGCGGGAGCGATAAGGGCGACACTGTCACGCGCATCAAGNTACCTTGAACTTTTTCCCACGTTTAGGCCGAGAAGCGCGGGAGCGATAAGGGCGACACTGTCACGCGCATCAAGTATGCCATCGCCGCTAAGCGCAAGGCTCTGAACTGGCGTGCAGTGTTCTCGTCGTGCTGCGTGTACCTATGGGACTTTCAGCGGTGACCATATTATTTTATTAGTGGGAAGTCTTTAGGAAGGTTTAGTGCAGGCCCCTATAGTAGTTTTGTGTGTATCTGATGCGTGCATTTCGAGCTACACGCGGAACCTTTCCGGCAAAAATCGCCAAAACCTCATGAGACTTAAGATGTTTCTATCGTACGTGATATTTTGAATGTACTTAACAGCTCTCGTCTGAAGTGTGTGTTCGTTTCGTAGATCAGCACGTTGGACGCACGCTTAATAGTTTCGTTGAAAAACGTGTATTTGGAACACTCTGCAACGCAGTTCAAGCGCCAGGTAGACGGGCGCCGTAACCTAGAGAGTGATGGGAACTATTAGCTGCTCCATGTAATATTCTAGTTACTTTGCCAGTAACACAAGTGCACTTGTAACAACAAATTGCAGTTACTAGTTCCTACAGACATGGGGGTCACTTATCTTCAAGCACTGTTGAAGCAAAAGTATTTGTTTGTTATGTTGTTTCGTGCGCTTCTCAGTGGAGCCAATCATAACTGAACTTCGGTAGGTGGAAGNGTTATGTTGTTTCGTGCGCTTCTCAGTGGAGCCAATCATAACTGAACTTCGGTAGGTGGAAGAGGGGGGGGGGTTATATGAATTACTTTTATTGAAATGAGCTCCTGCTTTTGCTTCTACGGAAGAATCTAGGCCAACCGCACGTACACGCTTACAATTATTTGTGGTTTTATAATGATGCCTGAACACCTGTTTACATTGCGCATTATGCACCCTCGCCTACAAAATTACTGAGCAGATCGTTTCAAGTCATTACAGTAAAAAGCCAATTAGGTCTGGTTTGTTCCTGATTTTGAATGTTTTATGGAATAGGCCTACGCAAAGAACCGGGCATCTGTTACAATAACACTTACATCGTAGCAGAGGATTTTGCATGTGTTTTAGTATTCAGCAGGTGGGTATCACAAATATTACATCATCTTAAACCGATGATTTTTATGTAAAATGCTTCTATGATGAATATTATTTTAAATACTAAGCCAGTAAACTAATCAAATTAATTTTTTCATTTCAGAACATACACTTTATACCAGACTAATGCAATATGTACAGGCAGCAGATCAATTGGGGAAGGGGAGGGGGAAATGGGGAAAATTCCTAAAGATAAAACAGTTTCACTGCTTCGTGTAAGGAAAAATACTTTCCCTGCCTGAAGAAATACTTTTCTTTATCCGAGGTAGGGTTCGTTCCTAATTATTATTTCAATTATTTGCTTGTGATCATGTGCTCTTCACAATATAGTGTTTTACATAGATTATTTTAGTTTATGTAGTGTATATATAGTTTGAATCATGTATGCTTTCGTATTATTTATTTTCTAATGAAATTACTTTTTTTTATCGATATTAACACCCCAGCATATCAACTTTTGGCGTTATTCACTTATAAACTGGTTTTCACAGAAAAAAATTACTGTGACATTACCACAAAGACACCTGCAGAACTATTGTAACAACAACGCNTAAACTGGTTTTCACAGAAAAAAATTACTGTGACATTACCACAAAGACACCTGCAGAACTATTGTAACAACAACGGCAGTTTATCACACACAGCCTTTAGTATACAGATCAAACAATAATTATTTTAGTCTCAAGGCTACTTGGTAGTTGTTCATATTTGATCAACTTGTTCTTTGTGGCAACAAATGATGTGTTGCAGAAAAGAAAGCGTTTTTACGTTGCACCTGCCGGGGGAAACGGTCTCCGGAAGGCGCATAAGGGCCTTGGCGCCGTGGTCAGGGAGTTACTTCGGGCGGCTCTGTAACAAGGTGCAGGCTACCCACGTGTCATTTCAGACGCAGGTTTACGTTACACCCACTTTCCTGCCGCTCTTCCTGCGCCGGTCGACCTTCCGGCGTGAAAGCGGACGCGTCAATAAAGATAACCACGAAACATGAGAGGTAACAGCGAGTGCGTGTGGGAACGTAGAAAGTGGCGATGTCGCTGGCTGGTCCGGCGAAGTGTCAGCCGTGACTGTGATGTCCTGGATCGTTCCTCAGCCGAAGAGAGACTCGCCAGTGATGGGTCTCCACGACTGTGAGAAACGCGCACGTCACTACCTGCAGTGGGTCCGACTGATGGTAGAAGGCGCGAGGCCACTACAGAATGTGCTTCTATCACGACACGGTGTAGCTCCTCGCCAGTGTTTGTGCGGCTAGTCAAGAACACTAACACTAGCTGCTACCCCAGACAGGCAACACTAATGTGTGTCAAGTAGAGGAGGAGTGGAGTGTTGGGAAGAGTGTTTACCCGCGCTCGAGTTGCGCGCTTGCCTGGAGCTTGAACCGCGTTGCAAGGTGTTTGCAATACAAGTTTTTTTGACGGAACTATTACACGTTCGTGATATATGAAAAGAACACTCGCTTCATACGAGGCTGTTGAGTGTTTTCAAGACGTCACTAACATTAGAAACACCAGTAGTGCTCCGAAATGGCTAAAAACGGTCTTTTCAGAGCGCTGTATCTCAAAATACACGCGTCAGATACACACCCTACTCCTCAAGCTCCCTGCATGAACCTTCCTACAGACTTCCCACAAATTAAATGATACGGTCGCCGCTGAAATTTCTATAGGTACATGCAGCGCTATGAAAACAACTGCATTCCAGATCAGAGCCTTGCGCTTAGCGGCGATGGCGCACTTGAAGCGCGTGGCAGTGTCGCCCTTATCGCTTCGTAAGCGGAAAACAGCCCCATTTAAGCGGAAGGCAGCGAGTCCAGAGCACCAATGAGGGCGAGGATAGAGCGTCTGCGGATGCAAGGGCCAGAGGAAGCGTCCACCACGATTTACTAATCGGAAAACAATGGCGATACCGCAGGATATGAAACCCGGTTCACCTCGGCGAGAAGGGACTGGTCTGACCACTACACCACCTCAGTCCGCAGAGAAAGAGAAGATAAGTCTGATATTTGTGTTACACTTTGGTGAGTAATGTCGTCACTTTTGACTGACAAGTAAAATGCTGTCCATCGGTAGGTTTACACTATAGTCAGTTCGCCGTCTCTTCACACTTTTTGAACCAAACCTTTGAAAAATCACCCCATGCGTTTGGTTGTTTCCTAGTTATTTAATGTCTCGCACGCATTTCGTAGTCGTGTTAACACAAAAAAAAACCTTACTTTTCATTAAATTGAACTTTTGCTTATATTTAATATATAAATTGTAAACACTTCATTTAAGATTAATATTAATTAAAACAGTGAGGAAATAGGTGTTTTGGTAATACGTGGTAAGACATAGTTGTTATGAAAAAATATTATTAAACATAGCTTGACAGCACCATTTCTCACACTTAGGTTTTAGTTTCAAGGTTATGTCTTCAAAATTGGATTTTAAAAACAGAATTTCCTAACAATGGATTTCCCTATACTAAATTGTGAACCAGGCAACAGGCTTGAGAGTTCATCAGCCTGGCGCGAGAACTGCATTGCAGGATGTTTGAGATACACGTTATTTGCTTTTGTGGAACCACTCAACGTGTTCCCATTATGCAGATACACGAGCAAGAAACCACATTCCAGACGAGGACAGTTGAGTGCTTTCGAGACGTCACACACATCAGCAAAACTGTTCCAGTGTCCTCTGACGTAGCTAGGAACTGCCTTCTCAAAGCGCTGTATCTCACGACATACGCTACCGATACATGCAAATGTACTGCATCGAACCTTCTTTCAGACTTTCAACCAATAAATTAACAGCGTCACCGCCTACAGTCCCACAAGTACACGCAGAACGATGAGAAACAAGACATTCACCAAATTAAAAGGGAAAATTGTCGTAATTATGACGTTATATTACTAAGGCATATGACATTAAATGAATTGAATTAGATAAAATTTTAAGGTAATTTGAATTGATGTTTGATTGCGTTAAAGGGCCTTAACAAATTTATCGAATTTCTTTCATCATCTCACGTAGTTTCTGACATTTTCTAAATAACTTATCTAAATACACATTTCAACACCATATTTAAAAAATCAGTTATGAGGATGTTAAAATATTATATATATATATATATATATATAGTAACATACATACATTTCTAAACATTTGACAACTACACTTGATCGACGCATTTTATAGCAATGTCATGGGGTGCATTGAGTGGAGGCGTTAGTTCAACATATGGCGGAATGATACTATTTTGATGAAAATGTAGGCTCGAAAAGGGTCTTTAAAACGTGCTTTGCAAACCGCGAAAAAACTGTAGTTTCTTCACTGTTACTTCACACTTTTTGAATTGAACAATGAAAAATTACATCATTTATGACGTGTTTGGTTGTTTCCTGAACATGCCATGCATCACAAACGTTTTATAATTGAGTTTATATGAAACAAACTGTAATTATGGTTGCATTAAACTTTTACATATTTAATCTATAAATTGTAATATTTAATTTATATCAAATATGAATAACTACAGTGATGAAATAGGTGTGTTGGTAATGCCTAGTAAGAAATAGTTCTTTCGCGAAATATAATTACACAGAGTGCGCATAAACGGGGTGCGTTGTCCCTTTGGTGTAATTTTCTATACGTGGTTAAGCTGTATTTGCCCGAGGCGGAGGGATACCCTGGAATAAGAACTTTATCAGGGCTCCAGAGAATTGGCAAGTAACTGTGAATGGAATGTACACGCAGCCACAATTGTCAGCTTCCTCAGGTGTTGCGAAGTTAGCGGCGAGTCCTTCGCACTGAGATGCGAATAGCTTACATTTGATTTCCTTAATGGGTGTCTGAGTAAACTGGTTTCACGCGGAAAGGGGCAGGGTTGTTTATATTAGCGCCTAACGAACAGTTTCTCTCTAGTCGCTTGCACACGCCACCGACATTTATTTACCGGTCGGGAATTATGAGTCATTTGCATTTTACAACTTCCGGTGGTTTGCAAGTGTAATTTCACTGCGATAAAAGCTTTAAATTGAGTTTTTCATGTAAAACCATATTTGTATTTTTAACAGGCAACGTATAAATTTAATAAATATGTTTGAATGTACAGGGACACAGCTTTATTAACATTCAAGTACGGTCATGTGTCAGTTGTTGTCATGTGTCAGTTGTTTGAATAAAACAGGTGTAATGAATGTAAGTTTCAATTTGAAACAGTATTTTACTTAGCTATCACCATTTAGCACCGAGCACATTCTAAATGCCGTGACGTCATTAGTTACGTTGAGAGATTTGAGCGGCTCGTAATAACGAGATCTTGAAAGTCGACGAGGGTGAAAATGAGATAAGAATAGAGCAGCGCCGAAATGAAAGGGCGGGGGAAACGGGAGATCACCGAGAAAACCCGCCGATCAGCGGCATCGTCCGGAACGATTCCTACTTGCGAAAATCAGGGAGTAACCTGGACGGGATTAAACCTGGTTTGCCTTGGCGCCGTAATTAGTCATAGCCTGGCCCGGTAAAGATACAATACAGCTATAAGGGTGACAGTCGAAGTATTCCTATGTAGGGATTGGTGAGCATAAGTCGTATGCACGCTTTATGTGACGCGAGCCAATCTGCTAGCATGAACCAACCCTTTTATTTTGCAGCAAGTCGTAAATTTTCCACATAAAAAATTGTGAGACTATGCGATGCACAACTTTATTAAAAGGGAACTGGAAAATCAATGTTCTTAGTAGTGTCACGTGAGTGCGAAACACTCCAGTGAAAATAATCCTGGCGAGGAAAATATTCGCTTTGAGTAACAGTGAACCACGCAGTCTATGTCACTCCCATAACGTGTTTCGGTATCTCAGTTGGTTTTCATGGAACTACGGAACATATAGTTCCAGTGCTCATATGTCGACAAGGAAATTGAAGCTTTCATTATACGGTAGGCCTAATTTGAAGTGCAATAAAACTTGTTTCATACAGGATATGTATTTTTGAATATTTCTTTGTTAAATCTACACTAGATAGTTTTCTTGTTTTCTTTAAACAGAAACGTCCGTACCAAGAATATGTCGTCACAGAATTATTACTATAGAAGTGAGGAAAAGCTTTATAATATAGAATTTATTAATAAACTATTTCGCATGTAAAAACAAAAAAAATCGTGTATGAGAAAATAATTAGAATATTAGTCTCACCTGCCAACGAACTTAGTGAAATCATGCGTAGCAGTTTAGTCATACAGCTGGTTATCAAACTTTTAAAAATAGTTTAGGTGCGATGGCTATGGAGGTATCACGAGTTATTTTAAAAGAGGTCTTCCATTTGGGCAACGCGGTGCGATAGCTATGGAGGTATCACGAGTTATTTTAAAAGAGGTCTTCCATTTGGGCGACGCGGTGCGATAGCTATGGAGGTATCACGAGTTAATTTAAAAGAGGTCTTCCATTTGGGCGACGTGGTGCGATAGGCCGTTTAGGATTGTATAGTATTCTTTGTTGCTTGCTGTACCCTCAACGGCAATGGAAGTCTTCTTAAACAAAATGTCCGACGGACAACGTCGACGAAGCCGACGGGNGGCAATGGAAGTCTTCTTAAACAAAATGTCCGACGGACAACGTCGACGAAGCCGACGGGAGAGTTTACATGACTCATGACATCAAGGTGCGTTTCAGCAGCCTTCTAAACGTGATTATTTCCTTTGACCGCGCCCTCTTCACAACTAAGCTGCATATTACGACGTATTTCAATTATAAATAGAGTTCGGAACGGCTTCGAAAGAGACAACAAACCAAATCCGGTGTACATTATTGAACGATAATTAAATATTCGCGTATATGGAGTAATCTNTTCGAAAGAGACAACAAACCAAATCCGGTGTACATTATTGAACGATAATTAAATATTCGCGTATATGGAGTAATCTCACTAATTTTCCAACAGATTAATGAATTCAAATTATTAATTTAAACTCATCGCATTTCATTGATCAGATATTTCTACGTAGAAGATATGACAGTATTTTTGTTCAAATTGTGATTAACCTATGTTTAAAATGCTCTGTACCATCAAGTTTAGGTTTCAGAATATCGTAGTTACTGTATTGTTACTTCATTCAACCGGAAAACTCTCTTCAGTATGTCAGAAGCAACCATTTTTAAGTACAGACATGACGCAGTATGTTGTACTGACATATATTTCAACAATATTTACGAAAGTTTAAGGGTGGACCAATAAATAAGGTTCTTACGGTGACGCGAGTTGAAGGTGCAACGTGCGTACACATTACATTCACAGAATTGAACGACATACTTATTCTTACAATCTACACTACCTCGAAGATTTAAACACTGATCCCATATATAAAGAAGACTGAAGATCGACTCTGAGGAGACACGAGGGTCGTGTTGTTGAAACCAGTCTCGGGAATCCTTCAGCAAACTTGCATCGCACCGAATACTCCTTTCACCAACAAGTGTATTCAGCGGTCCAAATAAATTGCAAACTGTACTGAGAGTACGATACCACGTAACGCCCCAGTGGAAGAACTACACAAGTCCCTTTGTTGCCCGTGCATTGTGAGGCCTGGCATTTACGTGAAGGTGCATTAATACATCTGAGTTATATTGTCAGAAGCCACTGCATCACAAGCAGTGTAGCTATACACACAACGAAACAATATATTCCCCAAGCATGCGACCAGAAATTATATTGGGTATTATATTCGAGGGGGGACTTATTCTTTGATACACACATCATAGTTTATACACACACACACACACACACATATATATATATACACACACACATTCACGCCGAGTTTGTAAGGAATGGAGGTCTTATTATAAATAAAATAACTAAATTGTATTTTTCATTTATTCACACTACTATTATCAGCAACACTAAATGAGCTGTCTCCAANTAAATAAAATAACTAAATTGTATTTTTCATTTATTCACACTACTATTATCAGCAACACTAAATGAGCTGTCTCCAATATTACTCTTGCTATTCTCATTGAGCGCATATTCAATCACTCTGTTGCCATCACTCCGCGTGTCTTACATTGAAGTACAGCCAGACTCACTCTCCACTGTACCGACGCTCGCACTCAGCAGACTTCACTCAATTCGCCGCCACTCGACGCTCTGCTGGCTCGTCGCTTCGCTGTCTTCACACAACTGTCGCTTCAGTTCGTACAACCCTCCATACTCTCGCACTTGTGGTGGGTTCACAACACCGCCACAACCTCCCTCCCAACCCCCGCATGCCTGCCACTATTCAGGAAGAGGACGGGAAAGGGAAGCATATATCACCAGAACATTTCAAAAGCAGAGTAATTTATAGCTACTTTCTCTTGCTGACCATGATGGGTGGGTGTACACACAGATGTCCAAAACACGGTTTAGTTTTTGTTTTAGTTTAATTTTGGTCTCGTATTCTTTTCCTTCTAACTCTTTCTTTCAATTTACAATAAATAAATAACTGTTTTATTTAGCTTATACGCCCATTTTATTATCAAACAAACCGTTCACATAATACATTTAATATTGTAATAAAACATATTTAAAAAATCCAGTAATTTCCCAGAGAAAACACTTATTACTGAACACATATAATAAAAAAAAATTCATATAGAAACAATCGCTGAGGACTTTTGTCTCTAGCAGTAAAGGATCCCAAAAGTAATCCAAAATNAAAAAAAATTCATATAGAAACAATCGCTGAGGACTTTTGTCTCTAGCAGTAAAGGATCCCAAAAGTAATCCAAAATTATTCCCTTTTCATACGCAAATACAATCACACCAGTCCATAAAAATATGAGCCTGGGGTATTGCTTTCACTGGCACACCCATAGGCCGTAGGTAGTGCCAACGCATACCCACAACAAACACACAGCCAGATAAAACAGTATAATTTATAATGTTGAGTACTCCAGACGTCCCTGATCATCAACAATGTGCGCAAATCCAAGTTCCAAATCCTTTTTTCTTAGTATCAATTCTCGTATTCACAAATTTTGAGGCTAAGTTCCACGACGGGCAAACAAAACCTAAGTTCACTGTTTCCGCAAATCAAAGGCCAAGTCCCCACGCGCTCCCACCAGAAATAATATTTAGTCCAACTCACCTCTGCCAGAGTCTAAGTCCCTCTTCCTATTCCACAGATATGTTCACTGCCAGATAGTAAGTTTCCACACACTATTCTGCAGAATATTCTAAGTCCTGCCTCACCGATGAGGAATTAACAGAGCTCGTCTTCTGTATCGTCGGCCGACGTAGACGCAGCATCTCCTCATCTGCGAACCCGAGTCCCGGAGTTAGCGACAATCTCCTCCTCCCAGCCCAAGATCCCAGGCTCTCGGANTCTCCTCATCTGCGAACCCGAGTCCCGGAGTTAGCGACAATCTCCTCCTCCCAGCCCAAGATCCCAGGCTCTCGGAAACGATCTTCCCGGTCCTTTTTTATTTTTTATTAACCTACTCTAAAACTAAGGGTTATGTGAGTCCGCGGTAGGGACGGGAGTTAATTGCGTCTCAGGGCTAAGCCCCATACGCCTACAAGGGAAGGAAATCATGCAAGGAGACATGCATCGCGGCAGAGAAGGATTGGGCTGCCATGGCCAGGTTTCAGCCTTGACAACCTCCCTAAGTGTACTTAGAGCTAAACTGCTGTACTAAGAAGAGAAAGCGAGAAACCGGCACAGACGCCGTAAAAGCCCTTTCAACAGGAGAGAATTAAAAATTGTTGCATGCATTATCAGAAAATGCTACAGGAGACAGATAGATGGAAATCATGCTCTTTATTAATATGTTGAGAAAATACTAGTAGAGAGGGGGGCAGGACATATTTAATTCATTTGACGCTGGTTTCTAAGCTTCATCCCTATTTATACTACCAGGCGGCCCCCTCCACCCACAAACCCCTTCTACAGAGACCCCAAGTCCGGCGTCAACACGCTCTATATAAAAAAAAAATTAATTTCCACCTCACCTCTCTTAGCCAAAGGCCATCCGAGGTGTTTGATTATTTATCTTCTATTTATTATAATCATTTTTGCTACTTCCCCTGCCAAGGAATCTAATTGGGCTTGGGAATCTTCTTCTTCCTTCCCTTTCCTTTTTCCTTAATTCCACACGTTCCTGTTCGTCTTCTTCATCTTTTTCTTTCCTATAGATTCATTATCTTCTTTTTATTATCCTTTCTTCTTTTATCATTCTTCGTATCCTTTTATCTTTTTGACCATCTTACTTCTTATTCTTCTTTTCTCTTTTCTTCTTCTCTTCATCTTCTTCCTTAACAACTTCTTCTTCTATCCTTCTTCTCCATATTCTTATTTCTTTCCATTATTTGTATATTTATATTTCCTTCCTCCTATGTTCCTATTTCTTGTCTTATTCTTCACTTAATCCTCCTCAACAACCCCTTCCTATAATACCCATATTCGTCGGGAAGCCTGATCCTCATCTAGAGTCTTCTTCTTCTTCATTCCCTCTTCCTATTCTTTCTTGTTTCCTCCCTTCTTCTTCGTCTTCTTCATCTACTTCTTTTTTATAGTATCTCATCTTCTTTAATGATCATATAATATCTTCTTCTTATATCCTTCTTTCAATCAGTTAATCTTTCGACCTTATTTACTTCTTCTTTATTTAAATCTTTAATTTCAAGTTCAAAGTTTTCAAGTTTTCTTCTTCTTCTTTCCCTTTTCTTTTTCCTAAATTCCACACCTTCCTATTCTTATTCTTCTTCATCTTCATCTTTTTCTTTTTTATGGATTCTTAATCTTTTTTTTATTATTCTTTCTTCTTTTATCATCCTTCAAAACCCTTCGTCTTTTAAACCATATTTACTTCTTATTCTTCTTTTCTTTTGTTCTTCTTCTTTTTCTCTTCATCCTCTTAATCAACAACTTCATCTTATATTCTTCTTCACGTTCTAATTTCTATCTCTTATTTGTTTGTTTTTATTTTCTTACTCCTGTTTTTCCTATTTCTCTTCTTCTTCTTTACTTCATCCTCCCAACAGCTACTTCACAACCTGTCGGCTCGGAGGCTCAGCTTAGGTAATCCCGCTGACCCGATCTAGAAGGTTCCACCTACTCCGGGTCTCGCTGNATCATGCTCTTTATTAATATGTTGAGAAAATACTAGTAGAGAGGGGGGCAGGACATATTTAATTTATTTGACGCTAGTTTCTAAGCTTCATCCCTATTTATACTACCAGGCGGCCCCCTCCACCCACAAACCCCTTCTACAGAGACCCCAAGTCCGGCGTCAACACGCTCTATATATAAAAAAAAAATTAATTTCCACCTCACCTCTCTTAGCTAAAGGCCATCCGAGGTGTTTGATTATTTATCTTCTATTCATTATAATCATTTTTGCTACTTCCCCTGCCAAGGAATCTTATTGGGCTTGGGAATCTTCTTCTTCCTTCCCTTTCCTTTTTCCTTAATTCCACACGTTCCTGTTCATCTTCTTCATATTTTTCTTTCCTATAGATTCATTATCTTCTTTTTATTATCCTTTCTTCTTTTATCATTCTTCGTATCCTTTTATCTTTTTGACCATCTTACTTCTTATTCTTCTTTTCTCTTTTTCTTCTTCTTCTCTTCATCCTCTTCCTTAACAACTTCTTCTATCCTTCTTCTCCATATTCTTATTTCTTTCCATTATTTGTATATTTATATTTCCTTCCTCCTATGTTCCTATTTCTTGGTCTTATTCTTCACTTAATCCTCCTCAACAACCCCTTCCTATAATACCCATATTCGTCGGGAAGCCTGATCCTTATCTAGAGTCTTCTTCTTCTTCATTCCCTCTTCCTATTCTTTCTTGTTTCCTCCCTTCTTCTTCTTCGTCTTCTTCATCTACTTCTTTTTTATAGTATCTCATCTTCTTTAACGATCATAAAATATCTTCTTCTTATATCCTTCTTTCAATCAGTTAATCTTTCGACCTTATTTACTTCTTCTTTATTTAAATCTTTAATTTAAAGTTTAAAGTTTTCAAGTTTTCTTCTTCTTCTTCTTTCCCTTTTCTTTTTCCTTTATTCCACACCTTCCTATTCTTATTCTTCTTCATCTTCATCTTTTTCTTTTTTATGGATTCTTAATCTTTTTTTTTATTATTCTTTCTTCTTTTATCATCCTTCAAAACCCTTCGTCTTTTAAACCATATTTACTTCTTATTCTTCTTTTCTTTTGTTCTTCTTCTTTTTCTCTTCATCCTCTTCATCAACAACTTCATCTTATATTCTTCTTCATGTCCTAATTTCTATCTCTTATTTGTTTGTTTTAATTTTCTTACTCCTGTTTTTCCTATTTCTCTTCTTCTTCTTTACTTCATCCTCCCAACAGCTACTTCATATAAAACCCATGTTCGTCGGAACGCCTAATCTTTATCTAGAGTTTTCTTCTTCTTAATTCGCTCTTCATCTTCCTATACTTTCTTGTTTCCTCCCCTTCTTATTCATATTCTTCTACATGATCTACTTCTTTCTTATAGTATCTTCATATTCTTTGATTATCATATCATATCTTGATCTTATATCCTTATTTCAATCAGTTAATCTTTTGACCATCTTTACTTCTATATAGACCATCTTTTTAATTAGCAAAAATACAAAGGCCAATCAAACGTAATTCAGGCAGGTGACCTCTTCACACATCGTGCTACAACCCGCCAAACAGCCATGCGCTGCGACGACAGGAATCGAGCGCCGGAGAGAATGCAAAGGCACAGCTGGCAAAGCAACAAGTCTTACCATTACACATTAAAATACAAACTCACATTGGTAAAGGAGCATACTCCGTCACAAACTGTCGGCTCGGAGGCTCAGCTTAGGTAATCCCGCTGACCCGATCTAGAAGGTTCCACCTACTCCGGGTCTCGCTGNCTGTCGGCTCGGAGGCTCAGCTTAGGTAATCCCGCTGACCCGATCTAGAAGGTTCCACCTACTCCGGGTCTCGCTGAGAGAGGCCAGCGCAATGACCAGGAAATTATTTCAAAGATATGCTCAGAAAGCCAATCTACTAAAGGTCAAGGGCGCACGAGTCGTGATAGACTTATTGTAGCACCACACGGCGGCTTGCGTTTGTAAATCGCCGCCCGCTTCTTACATTAATACTTCATCCTTACCTACAAACACTCATTCGCTCTCACGGGATGGCGCAAGGGAAGCGACGCAAACCAGTTACACATAACTATGTAGATATAAAATGATTAGCATATATTGCTCCATTAGAAGCGACTAAATATATATGTATTTCTGGACAAACAAGTTTAGTCGTCGTGAGTTTCTGAGTTTCACGTTTATTATTTTTGAGTAACTTGTTTTACAGATTTTAGCATTATCACCTTTGGCAGGAGGTATGTAGTGTCTAACGTCTAGTCGACGGTGAAGCCACAAAAGTGAAAGCAAGTCGCTCAGAGAAGCGTGATCGGGGAAGGAATCCGCCATGCCTTGTAGTAACCCAGCATTCGCCCGTAGTTATTCCAGGAAAACATGCAAAACTGATAACAGGATGCCCGGACTGGGAGTCAAACTCATATCCTCCTGAATACAAATGTAATGATTCACCACTTTTGTTTTAATGTTGATTTATTGACCTGTTTTTACACTTTATTGACCGATACATTCGACATGTGACAAAGTTCGGTGACACATTCCTACGAAGGACAAAGATAGGATGGGATTGTAAAGGGCTTATTGACGTCCCCCTGTAATATGCCTGAAGGCTTATCAAGGGACGGCTTACAAACTAACGTAGGAACTAACTTTAACGGACACCCATGCCTTGTCTGGGATTCAAACCCAGAACCCCCCGGCCTAAACCAGCGGCGCACCAACCGACAGCACCACGGGAGGTCGGCACAAAGTTCGCTGGCATTTTATCACGAAGGGTGACTCGAACATAAACACAAATATACAGCCATCCCTCACCCGGGACTTGAACCCTGAACCCATACGCCGTAAGCCGGCACGGAACCAACTGCGCCACTGGGGTCGTCTACACTGCACTGCATCGCTTGGTGTGTTCACCGTTCGTTCACGGAATGTTAGTTAATTACATTGACTGGAAATGGCATTCCGAAACCAACGTTACGAAATGCCATAGAGGAGTGTAAGCCACGGAAGGGCACATCATGTTCTGGGCAGCCGAGGAGACAACGCTATGGCTGGGTGGTTGGGTCACGTTGTCCGGACTAACAGCAAGGCGATATAGGCTCACATCATCACATGGTGACCACATATCCTTCAAGGATCAAGGATACTTACACCTCGGTGGTTATTACCAATATGCCTGTTTCCTCCTGCCCACGTTTCCTACACTGGACTCTGACATTGTCCACGCGACTGTCGAAAACCACACGGTTGGCAGCGGTGAAAGTCTTTTTACACTTGGTTTATCAACGAACATTACTTTTTTATAGTGATAAAAACATCTTGACTGACTTAATTATACAATTTTTCCACTAAAACTAAATTTAAGGAAGTGTTGAAACGTTTAGAAGTACCAACATAACATTTTTATGACCTCAAGAGTTATCAACGTTTGTTTTAGTAGTGCTATTTGCAAAAAATGCAGTCCTATGTCGGAACACGGAGAGTGATTTATTTGCAGCTTGTATAAGCACTCTACCCAACATTTCCTTTGTGGTATTACCCCTGTTAAATAGTACAACTCTACGTAAATACAATTTTTTATTGCAATTNTACCCAACATTTCCTTTGTGGTATTACCCCTGTTAAATAGTACAACTCTACGTAAATACAATTTTTTATTGCAATTAATTATAAATTTAAAATGTTTTTTGCGAGTCTGAAATGTAAAATATGTAACTAAGTATTTTACAATGCACATAATGTTTGCTAAATTTTTGTGTGGGGGTATCAAACTAAATTAATTGTCTTAAGAGGTTCGGCTGAACATACTGACACGCTTTAAATTGGTTTAACATTTGCTTATCACACAAATAATATTCTCTTTACGCAGCAAGTAGTCACTCTGCAGATGAAACCAATTCTATATCTGCGCGCTTCTCTTCGAATAGTGAAGTAAAAATATATCAACATTTGTTTCGAAACAAAATATCACGATAAGAGTGTGCAAAGGCAATGCACACATATTCATTAGTTGTAACAAGTTTTTAATAAATTGTGAAATAAAGTAAGTACTGAGGTGAAGTAAAATGACGCTACGTAATATTGGATTTGCCGTTAGTCTTGAGAGGAGCGCCGTAGGTATGACTGACGACCGATGTTCGCTGGACCGGAGACGCAAAGCCACGAAGACGGAGCCACGCCCAGCGCAGCAGGGGACGGAACCCGTGACCTNACCCAACATTTCCTTTGTGGTATTACCCCTGTTAAATAGTACAACTCTACGTAAATACAATTTTTTATTGCAATTTATTATAAATTTAAAAAGTTTTTTGCGAGTCTAAAATGTAAAATATGTAACTAAGTATTTTACAATGCACATAATGTTTGCTAAATTTTTGTGTGGGGGTATCAAACTAAATTAATTGTCTTAAGAGGTTCGGCTGAACATACTGACACGCTTTATATTGGTTTAACATTTGCTTATCACACAAATAATATTATCTTTACGCAGCAAGTAGTCACTCTGCAGATGAAACCAATTCTATATCTGCGCGCTTCTCTTCGAATAGTGAAGTAAAAATATATCAACATTTGTTTCGAAACAAAACATCACGATAAGAGTGTGCAAAGGCAATGCACACATATTCATTAGTTGTAACAAGTTTTTAATAAATTGTGAAATTAAGTAAGTACTGAGGTGAAGTAAAATGACGCTGCGTAATATTGGATTTGCCGTTAGTTTTGAGAGGAGCGCCGTAGGTATGACTGACGACCGGTGTTCGCTGGACCGGAGACGCAAAGCCACGAAGACGGAGCCACGCCCAGCGCAGCAGGGGACGGAACCCGTGACCTTCCCAGCCAGACAGGCTAAGGCGTGACGAAACACGCGGTCTCGCAGAGATAACAAGAAACTTTCAGACGCAGTAGGGCGGAACTACACAAGAAACTCGTTATATAAACGTGAAGTAATATTTCTGTTGACGGTCACGTGCTCTTGAATTGGGCAACCAGCCAGCATTCCCATCGACTTTCGCCTCTAATGACCTCGCCGGTACCCGGTTCCATCTCTAATAACGTCGCCGGTAGCAGGTTTCATCTCTGATAAGCCCGCAGTCAATGAGACTTTCAGTCATAATCAATAGCACTTGAAGATAGGACCAAACTAAATACTGAGCTGGTGAGCTCGCTAAGGTAGTTCGCGAACAACAAGATCAGGTTTGGAAAACGTAGCGAGCTAACGATAATTTTTTTCGTTTGTATTTTTAATGTTATGTTACTAAAATCCGTAAGCCGCCTCCTGTTAAGCCTTTTGACACAAAAGCTGGAACGACAAATTAAAGAGATTGGAGTAAAAGGCTGCATGATAAATACACTGAAGAGCCAAAAAAAAAAAAAAAAA